>APFE031632040.1:54935-74475 GCA_000404065.3 Pinus taeda
TTTAAATATTAGATACGATCACTAAATCCATTAGTAAATAAAAGCAACAAAAAAAAATAAAAAAAAATGTTAAAACTTAACCATACACTGCTACACATCAATGACTACAATTAAAAAAATAACATAACTTTAACTAATAAAATCCCTAAATAGTCAATGTTGTTAAAGATATATTAAGCACTATTGCAAGGTGTTGTCACTAGAGTGAACACCCAACCTATTTGCAAGAAACTTGTTCCGTTAGCACCTAACCTATATATGGTTGACTTCTAACCATAGACTATGAAAATGCCTTCAAAAAATATCTAGAAAACCAATGCTTTTTATGATTCATGTCGACATCCAATCGGGAAGAGATCCATATTGCAAATGAGCCAGATTAACATTTTCCATAAAACAGTTTCAAGAAACGAACCGTTTTTTGAAAACCCAGTTTCTTGCATTAAAAAACGAAAACTACCGTATAAAAAATTGTTTTTCGTACCGTTCCATTTTTTATACGATTTTTTGCAGAAACGAAGACATATGATTTTTTTCAGAAACGAAGACTTCTGTTTTGTTTCTGGTAACAGAGCTTCAAATTGAGATTTTTTATTAAGAATTGGCGTGAAATGGAAAGAGAGCAATAAAATCTTTTCGTGTTCCATTGAAATGAGGGAGGGCACGAAGTTACCTTGAGAAGTCTAAGTTGTTGTTTTTTCCACTGTTTTCCTGATGTGGTATACTACCAAACTACTTTTTTTGTAATTTCTAGTATGGTATACTACCAAACTACTATAAGAATTTGGCATATATATCAAATATAAATTTCATTGCTAATGTAGTAATTGTGGGGCTAGTTCATTTGAAGCTAAATTCTTAAAAAAAAAACCAAATAACTTAATTTTAGGTGAAAAAGTTGCTAGATTGTTTGAAGCAATTGAAATCGAGGAAGGAATTAAAGGAGAGAAAGGGTACGTGTGCAAGTATTTTCTTGGGCCCTTGAAAGAAGACCAAGGCTTCTGATCCTTCCATTATGGTCCAAATTTTCCCATTTTGTGAGAAAGCCATTGAAGAGATCCTCCTCAATCTTATTTCTCAATGCATCCAAATTCAACCATGAAACAATAACTGCAAGCCAACTACTGCAACATTTCATGTGAAAATATAAAACAAATTTGCAAATCAATTCTAAGAATGGTAATCATCTAGAAACCCTAAAAATTGATCCAACGACCTGTACCTGTTTCCATATAGCACATATTAGATTGTATTATGCCCATGGTATTTCCTTTTTTCAACTACTCAACATACATTTCATGTGAAAATAAAAAACAAATTTGCAAATCAATTCTAAGAATGGCCATTGATCTAGAAACCCTAAAGATTGATCCAGGGACCTATAACTCTTTCCATATAGCCATAGATCAGATTGTACTGTGCCCATGGTCTTTCCTTTTTTTTTTCAACTACTCAAAATTCATTCGAATACACTAAGGCGGGGAAGAAAACTTCTTCTGGTCTTTCCTTTTTTTTTCAACTACTCAATATTCATTCGAATACACTAAAGCGTGGAAGAAAATTGGACATAATGGTCTTTCCTCTTTTTTCAACTACTCAACATTCATTCAAATACACTAAGGCGGGAAAGAAAATGCGACAGAAATTAAATTTTTAATTTAGATGATTGTTAAATTTTTAATTATAATTATTTATTTTTTTATAAATTTTAAAAACATTATATTTTATGAATATATCAAAATGTATGGAATGTATATTTTTCTTATTTTATTGTATACTCATTCAAAAAAATATATTTTTTATTTTTCAAAATTACAAAATAATGACCATGTTGTAAGTTGTAATTTTAAACAAATTCAGATTTGGATTTTATATAATTAAACAAAAAAAACTATAAATATTTTTTATTAATGTTTAATTATCTAATACTAATATTATGGGTTTCCATCTTATTTAAACAAATGAGATTTGGTTTTATAATTATTATGTCAAACTTTGAAACTAAAGATTAACTTTTAACAATGCAATCTTTTATAACCAATTTGGATCTAGTTCATTGTTATAGTAGTAAAAAATGAATCTCATGAGTCAATTTTGTTGTAGTTCAATGTGATGGTAGTAAAAAATAAATCTCATGAGCTTGGTCCCACCCACACATTGGTGTAGTTCCACCCAAGGAACCATTGGTCTTTCTCCATGAATCGGGAATATTGTACCAAGAAGCACCATAATGTATGGCATTTCTATTTCCCACAATTGAAAAAGCACCATAAATCCTTCTATATGAGCATTTTGCTTCTGTATTGTTGAACTAAACATGGCAAGACTTTCCTGTGGCAACAAGAATTTTTGAAACCCTCATCCCCCCCATCACAATATATCTTAGAATCCGTCATGTGGGAGTGTAGTATCCCTAGTAAGCATATATGAGTGTAGGGGAACATAACATCAAAGACAATGGGAAGACAAGGGGAAAGGTTTTTGCATCTAAGAGGGATACCTAGATTACATAGATGTGGTTTTCTAAGTTTTTGCATTAATCAAATGTATATTTGAGAGGGAATTCAACCATAAAAAAATGTTTCACTGAATTTTTATACACAAGGGTTGATTCTACTTCGAATTTTGATACTTTGTGTTTACTCACTTTAATATCATTACATATAACTAATAATTTTCAAGTCCTTGTCTCATTTGATCTCATTTTATTTCAATTGTGAAGTGACTAAACCTTCAACCCCAAATTGATGCAGAGCATCTAGCTCGCCATAACCGGGCGAAGTCTCAACCAGGTTTGAAGGTTATTGACCATCTGGATTATTTTATTTCTACGTATTCATGAGATAGTTTTTTTTTTAATTTGTTTTTTTGACAGAGTTGGTAAGTTAAGTCACAGTTAGTTAGACATCTAGAATTACCGTAGTTCGAACAATAGTTAGGAAATAGTTTGTTAAATTAGGGGAGAAATGACAAACTGCTCATATAAATCTTGTAATATCAGACAAATATGGTTATCAACGATAATAAGATCTTTTTTTAACTAAATCCTATGGCAGTTTTGATTAATTGCAAATCAACTGAAATAGAAGGGCATAAAAGCCGAAATGTAACAGAGGGAAAGGGTTCAGCAAATTCAGAAGAAGAGAAATAAAAAAATACAAATATAGATCTCTCAGACCATTGTCCATCTGCAAATGTTTTTCATTGTTCATTCCTGTAGTAGTTTTTTTTTACAGTTTGATAAAATACCAATTGAGAATGCATACGTAAATCAATTGTTCTATTTCTCGAAATAGACACATAACTCATCTCCAACCTAGGCGGATTTTCGCACACAGTAAAGTGAAGAACTGAAAGTCAAGAATAGTCGAAGTACAGAACAAAACAACCACACACAGAAGGCGACCATAGAACAAAGGTATTTCCATTACACATCTTTGTATTTCATTGAAAAATCGAAATCGATTGCCAAACAAATCCTATCATTTATTGTAAAACATAATATATATGTATACCATGGGTTCTTATTCCCATAAGTTAAACAAACCAAGTGTGTGACCGAAGTAGCATTAAGAACGAAACCCTTGACGAGGGTTTACACATAGTCGACCATACCCTTTCTATTCAATGACCGTTGTGAACAACCAAAAGCGTAAGTAACAACAAAGACAAACTACAGACAACCACAACTACAGACAAGTTACAGTACACCGTGACCATTGATCATTCGGGATAATACACCAAGGACTTGAGGAGTCAGGCCTACCGAGAATTGTCTCTCTGTGGAAAAAGGAACCGGAGAACCCGCGTACTCAGGCCGTATCACCAACTTGTAACCAACAACCACAAAGACTAAGATATGTGTGTGACAAGAGAGAAACAACCTGGATAAATGAAAACCATGTAGGCTGAGAGAAGTACCGTAGTTACTTGAGCAAGCAGAGTCGAATTTGGGCCATAGCATCGTCACGTATTGAGTTGCAGAGCTGGGGACCAAAGGAGCAACACGGGTAAGCAACAATAACAGAAGTCGGTAGATTGAATCAGGGATGGAAAACGTTACTTGTTCGAGCCAACGAGCGACCGCCAGAGTACCCCTGTGTTCAGAGCAGTCACCAAATTCGTGAAATGAAAACCAAAGGTAGTGGAAAATATAAGTTTAGATAATCAGACTTGAGCTGTAGAAAGAACAAGAATTCAAGAGCAAACTCCTGACAGAAAAACATTCACAGATCCACATACAGTTGAACAAGAATTCGAGAACAAACCCCTGACAGAACGAATGTTCAGAGACCACATACAGTTGGAAATGCAATAGCCAGGAACTTACTAGGTGGAATAAACTCGAATCAACACCACAAATCCGAGCAACACCAAAATACCAAGCGAAACTTTCCATAAGTTCACGGCCAAGTCCAACGGAGTATCATTCGTGTACAACCACTACCAGAGACATACCAGGAATCACCATAATCAACGAAACATCGGTTACTCGGTACAAACCCAGAAACCCTCGCCAGACATTCCTAGAGGAAGAACAATCTAGAATAACCAAAGAACCGATTGATTGGCACAAAGAGCGAGTAGGGAACCAGGACCGAGGTGTTAGGGTGGTCAATTAATATAGAATTAAACTCACAACAACAACCCACAACAAAATATCCACGGACAATCTCCACGCAGGTATCACAAACCAACGTTTGTGGACACGTCACAACCTACGGACGTGTGGGACAGCGGGCCCTTTCGGCTGGGTTACACCACAAATCCTAATAGCTAAGATTTACAAAGCATGCATTGCCTCATTTCCTCTCATTTTACTTCAGTTAAATGGAGCAACTATGCCTTAGCCCCAAACCCACACAACTAAGCTTTGCACACTACAAAATCCTCTCTCCCCCTGGTATTGCACTTGGTTTAGATATACTTTTCTTAGAAGAGAAGCAATGTCTCACTAAATACCTTACATGTTAACTTATCATCTGATCCCATTACATTTTCCAAGCATTGAGGACATTAATAAAATTTCAAAATTCAATTTCACACATTTGATGTAATCACCATGTTCCACCAATTTCAGGTAAACTCTACAAATAAATGTAAGTAATTATTTTGATTTTTTTCATTGATTCTAAATTGGCAAGTGAGAAAACTGCAGACACATCTTTATTTTTAAAGTACAATCATCCAAAAAAACTCATCAAAGACTAAATATAGGTTAAAACCTTTATGGAGTGAAAAATATTGTTGGTATCCTCCAGAATAACACTACTTTCAGAAGCTGGGTTTAAATTTACCACAAATGCGAGAACGAAAGTGAGAAGCTTATTTTAAAGTTTTTATAACATAATATATTATAAAAAAATTTGAAGAAGCACACAATATATTTTTTTTTTGGATCTAGTATCATTATAGATAGAGAAAAGTACTTGTTAGGCTATCTATGACATGAGTAAAAATTGCTACCCACCTACTTTCAAAATCATCATGGAAATTTACATATTAAAAAAGGAATTGATTAGGCTACCTATGACTAAATAAGAGTTATTCCCCACCTTTCCAAACTATCATCTACATTTAATCTATCATATTTTATCAACATCCTTTCTATGATGCAACATGTTACAACTTTCCATTATATTTATGCATTATATGAGTTGATGTACTTGTCAGGTGCATAAATTCCAAAATAATTTTCCAAATACCCATGTTTCCACTAAATTAATTGTTTAAGTAAGAGACACATTCTATTATAGGAAGCATGCATCAATATGTTAGAGCCTATATTGACCTTAGGCTGAAGGGATGCAATCCTAGGATAACCACAAACCAAGCTTAACCTGGTAGCTAGCCCTACCAGGTTGGAAGAGGTCTCTTTCCTTGTCAATATCAGTTGAGATGACTAAATCAAATAAGGATTTTAGGCTAGGTATAGTAGCTCTAGGGTTTTGATTGGATTTGTTTTGGGTCGAAACAATAAGAGAAAGGATGATTGGGACTATGGAATCGATGTCAGTTTCTGCTGACAAACCTGGGGCAAATTAAGTGCCATGTTCAGCCAAGTGAAGATTGTAAATGTGAGAAGTATAAGGGAGAAAGCCTGCTACCCTGCAAGCATCAGACAAAGGATGAATCTGCAACATCAACTTTAGATGAAAGAGAATCATGAGGTTGCTCAACAGAGCATCTAGCCAAGGATGAATTCTGTTAAGACAACCATTACAACTAAAAACAAAATCATCATGAAAGGAGCATCATTACGGATGGATTCCTAACATATCACTTAGATAATGCTGTAACAAGGCAGAAAAGACATAATGTGTAAATGAATTACAGGGAAAACATACTAAACATCAGCACCGTGATGAATCCCAGATCCAAAAGGCAAAAGACTGCTTTATTAAAATGATATTCAGGAAAAATTTTAGATAGCCTCTCTGTTGCCAAAATCAAGCCTCTACACTATGAAATTTATACATTTAGCTCATCCCTGTATTAAGGGATTTAAGCTCAACCAACTTCAAAATAGAATCAGTTACATTAAACTTGGACCGAATTTCTGAAAATAAGTGTTGAAGATGAACTCGTATCTCCTAAAACATAGCACCTGTTACAAATCTGAAAGACTTTTTTGTAGATAAGGTCATGTTGGAGAAAAACCTCCCTCAAATTTTGGAAATTCATTTCAGTTGCTCAGAATCTGTGCCGCAATATCATCTCTAAAATAGAAAATCATTAAAAATTTAAATCTGTGAAAATGAGATGTAAAGATCTAGTCACATATCCAAATTCACGACACCTATGAATAAATTGAAAGAGGTTTCTTTTATATGGCTCGTGGTTAACAAAAAAATCCTTTGGTTTTTCAAAATTACTTTCCATCTGTTGTAAAATGGCATCGCACTAAACTAACTAAAACATTGAAATAAATGAAAATTTTGCTTTGTTTTAATGTAGGCTCCAAATATCACTGCATATCTCTCACATAGTAATTCCTGTGCATAAAATGAAGGAGGTTTTTGTTATTTGGTATGTGATGGACAAAATTCTCTTTAAATTTTGTAAAATTCCTATACAAATTGATTTTGTTGTAAACTTGTCCCTGTGTGCAGCAATTGACCTCAAAACATGCATAACCAAGAATCAATCATTCATTTTGATCATATATTCTAATCTGAGAGCCAGTTACGGGATTATGATATACCGTTGAGAAGATTTTTCCAAGCTTCTTATAATGGAAACAATTGTGACATGTTTTATGCTAAATATCATGTGCAAAACATCTAACCAAACCAAACCTAGTAAGAGCTTATGTTGATCCCTGGTGACAAGCTGCGAAGACTGGAACTAACATCGGCCTTATTGGGGATGGCAGCTCCTTGGCAGTGTCAATAACACCATAGACCAAGTGCCTCATCCATTGGGAAATACGGTAAAATAGCTGCAAACCCAAAACAACTTATACCAATCCATAAAACATACACATACTGCAACCTATACATAAACAAATACCGAAAACTGAAATGCTACCTTAGGCAGCTTATTTATGTACAAATCTAACCTACTTTGCTACAAATTTGATATATCAAGTAACGTTGTAATGCCAGATCAACCAATCAAGTAACTGCGACAAGGATGTTGCTTGAAAGTGCTTCAACCGGGACACAAATATAAATGCTGACAACCATCCATACACAAACTGAATTTGGTTGTGTGGAAGACAACCTGACTTATCATTCAAACTGAAAAATAATCCATATATGTGACAATAGGATCAAAGAAACCAGACTCTATTTCTTGCCCTAACTCCTCAACACAGACCTCCAACTGCAAACTGTCAATGCAAACATCCATGGGCAGCTCTATTGTTTCTTGTTTTGAAGGAGGGAGAGTTTCCAAGAACTTTTTGGGATCTCAGAATTCATATGATTGGATCTGATCATTTAAATATTGAATCTCCTTCTCAAATTTTTCAACAAGTAACTCAAAGAAACCAGTTTTAGCTTTAGGAGGAAACTTCATAGATCTCAAACATTGAAGCACGATAATGAAAAATACTTCATCAATTTCAATATCCACTAACTGATCTGTAACTTATTTTAAAACTTCACAAAACACAGGGTTTGCCACATACCCTACCATTTTATTTTAGTGCATGAATGGATCAGTGAGTGCTGGAGACTCTGGATTGAGTTGGAGTTGCCAGGTGAATGTTTTAGCCTTCATATGTGTCTGACTGTTGTCCACCATCAGCAATCATATCTACAACTTGAATGATCTTTCCCGGAGAAGATCTGTCACCTCTTTCCCCAGTATGGTTGCTAATATGTTCAAGCCTAGATTGACCTCAGGCTGAAGGGAGGCAATCCTAGAATAACCACAAACCAAGCTTAACCTGGTAGCTAGCCCTACCAGGTCGGGAGAGGGCTATCTCCTAGTCAATCTTAGTTGAGATGACTGAATCAAATAAGGATTTTAGGCTAGGTATAGTAGCTCTATGGTTTTGATTGGATTTTTTTTGGGTCAAAACATATAGAGAAAGGATGATTTGGACTATGGAATCGATGTCAGTTTCTGTTGGCAAACCTGGGGAAAATTAAGTGCCATGTTCAGCCAAGTGAAGATTGTAAATGTGAGAAGTATAAGGGATAAAGCCCAATGCCCTGTAGGCATTATATAAATGATGAATGTACAACAACAACTTTAGAAGAAAGAGAATCACAAGGTTGCTCAATAGAGCATCTAGCCAAGGATGAATTCTGCTAAGACAACCATTACAACTAACAACAAAATCATCATGAAAGGAGCATCATTACGGATGAATTCCTAACATATCACTTAGATAATGTTGTAACAAGGTAGAAAAGACATAATGTGTAATGAATTACAGGAAAAACATACTAAACATCAACACCGTGATGAATCCCAGATCCAAAGGGAAAAACACTGCTTTATTAAAATGATATTCAGGAAAAAAATTTACACAAAGCCAAGACAACCTCTCTGCTGCCAAAATCAAACCTCTACACTATGAAATTCATAAAATTTATACATTTAGCCCATCCTTGTATTAAGCGAATTGAGCTCAACCATCTTCTTCAAAATAGAATCAGTTACATTAAACTTGGACCGAATTTCTGAAAATAGGTGTTGAAGATGAACTCGTATCTCCTAAACCATAGCACCTGTTACAAAATTGAAAGAGTTTTTTGTAGATATGGTAATGTTAAAGATAAACCTCTCTCAAATTTTGGAAATTCATTCCCAGTTGCTCGGAATCTATGCCACAAAAGCATCTCTAAAATAGAAAATCATTAAAAGTTTAAATCTGTGAAAATGAGCTGTAAATATCTAGTCACTTATCAAAATTCACAACACCTGTGAATAAAATGAAAGATTTTTTTGTTATATGGCTCGTGGTTAACAAAAACCTCCTTGGGTTTTTTCAAAATTACTTTCCATATGTTGTAAAATGGCACCGCACTAAACTGACTAAAACAGTAAAATAAATGAAAATTTTGCTTTGTTTTAATGTAGGCTCCAAATATCACTACATATCCCCCACATAGTAATGCATGTGCATAAAATGAAGGATATTTTTGTTATTTTGTATGTGATGGACAAAAACCTCTTTCAATTTTGTAAAATTCCTGTCCAAACTGATTTTGTTGTAAACTTGTCCCTGTGTGTAGCAACTGACCTCAAAACATGCATAACCAAGAATCAATCATTCATTTTGATCATATCTTCTAATTTGGGAGCCAGTTACGGGAGTATGATATACCGTTGGAAATATTTTTCCAAACTTCTTCTGATGGAAACACTTGTGACATGTTTTGTGCTAAATATCATGTGCAAAACATCTAACCAAACCAAACCTAGTAAGAGCTCATGTTGATCCTTGGTGACAGGCTACAAAGACCGGAACTAACATAATCAAACACCGCTCTACTCACGGTTTACAAACCCAACCAATTTTTAATACACAAAAAAATTCAAGACTAATGAAAAAAAAAAAAAAATGCTCAAAACAATATTCTTCATCAAACATCTACCAATGCATAAACAATGAGGAGACAAAAGACACATAGAATATGTGACCAACTAGGGCCAAAACCTCTCCAACATGAGAGGAAAACCCAAACAAGATCTTCATCTTATATAGACTTCAATTGATGAATACCAATACCATGGCTTAGACCCTTGAATCAATGACCTCTCCAAGACCAATTCACAAGCCTCTTAGATTCAAGTTCCTTATTTTTCCTTCAGTCAACAATGATCAGGATTATTCCTTCAATAAATTGACTATCATTCAAATTCCAGTTCCATGGATCAGATCTGCAGTTCTTGGCCCTCTTGCATAAACCCTAGAATGTGTGATTGACCAACCTTTTGAACCTTGATCTTATTCGCTTGGATGGTATGAACTCTTATTATAATTCGGCATGTAACCTTGCTTATCTTCTTCCTTGATTTGACTTCTTGGACAACAACAAGATCTTCAACCTTTCTCGTAGTAGATAGTTCTTCCTTCCTTCGTAGATATGGATCTATTAGCCCTAAAACTGACCCATAAACAACACCAAAATCTTCTCTCTTTGTTTCCTTCTCTTGGTTGGTTACCTTCGCACTTCTTATTACAGACTTAACCAAATTTGCTTGTCCACAAATGGAGGATGAGCTACCCTATATATAATGTTTTGTCCATAAAAAACACGTGCTAGGAAGCGTTAAGGAGTGCTAGGGGAACACAAGGGAGCAATAGATGAAAATAATGCATGCAAATGAATGATTAAGATTTTGTGACAGAAAGTGTTAGTGAGTTCCAAGTGTGCTAAGGTATGTTAGGTAGTGTTAAGGAATATTAGAAGCCAAGGAAACATCCCAAGATGTGTCAGGTGCTAGGGTGTGCCAATGAATGCCATGAAGTGTTATGGAGTGCCAGGGAAGCATAAGGGAGCACTAGTTTCAAATGCATGGAAATTAATGACTAAGACTGTATGACAAGAAGTGTCAGTGAGTTCTAGGTGTGCTAAGAAGGGGACCACAAGGTATGTTAGGTGTTGCCAAGAAATGCTAGAGTGTTAGGGCGACATGCCAGGGTATGCCAATGCATGTTAGGGTGTACCAATGCATGTCAGGGAGTGTTAGGGAGTGCGACATAAAGACAAAGGAAAAATAGTTCAAAATGCATGGAAATGAACGAATAAGAGCGTATGATAGGGAGTGTCAGTGAATTCCAAGTGTGCTCAGGAGGGAGTGACAAATTTATATGCTAGATAGTTCCAAGGCATGCAAGAGTGCCATGACATGTCAAGGAGTGGTACGGTATGATAGGGAGTGCTAAAGCATGCCATGGCATGCAAGGAATGCCAACATGTGCCACATAGTGCCAAGGGATTGTTAGACATGCCAGGTGCTATGCCATGTCAAGATGTAAACTATGTTGCTTAGTTGTTTTATGGCCATGGTTAGACGTGAGCCTTGGCTTGGTAACTTCTTAAGTGAGATGAGCTAAGATTGGGCATGAGTATCCTAAGATGAGTTATTGGCCATTCTTAGGTGAAAAAGGGATAGTATAGTTGTAGTTGGTCAAGATGTTGTAGTCAAGGTAGGACTTGGTTGGTTCCCAAGTATTAAAACCAATAGGGGTAGTTATGAGGGCATGATATCTAAGGAGTTCCAGGGCATGCCAAGGAATGAAAAGGCGTGATAAAACATGCCAGATAATGTCAATGCATGTCAAGGATTGTTGGGGAGTGTGAGGGCATCACAAGGGAGAACTAGGCCAAAGTGCATGGAAACAAACGAATAAGAGTGTCTTCCAGGTGTCCCAAGGACAAAGTGTATTAGGATAATTTCATAATAGGACTTGCAATAGGTACGCCTATGATTACAATAAGGGGATGCAAAAAACAATTTTAGACAAAGGGAGACTTTTGGGACAACACTATTTTTCAATGACTTGGTTGGGTTCAAAAGTCACAAAAAAAGCAAGGCTATCTATGAGGGCATGACAACTAGGGAGTGTCAAGGTATGCAAGGAATACTCGGAAGTGATAACACATTCTAGAAAGTTCCAAGGCATGTTAGTCATTCCAAGACATGCCAAGTGCTAAGGCATGCCAAGAGGTGTTAGGTGCTAGGGTGTGGTGCCAATGCATGCTAGGGAATGCCAAGGAAACACAAGGGAGGACTAGTTTCAATTCCATGTAAATGAATGAATAAGAGTGTGTGATAGGGAGTGTTAGCAAGTTCTGGGTGTGCTAATGAGGCATTGACAAGGTATATTAGGTAGTGTCAGGGAAACACAAGGAAGGACTAGTTTCAATTGCATGGAAATGAATGAACAATAGTGTATGATAGGGAGTGTTAACAAGTTCTGGGTGTGATAAGGAGGCATCTCTGGACAAATTTTGGGAGGGTTTGGAGAAAATTTTGTGTTTTGGTGTAGACTTGCAATTTTTTGGCAATTTTTTGTCTAGCAGCACAGCGAGATCATGCTTTGCTTCTTCCTCAGGGCTCCAAATGATGTAAAATCAGAATTTTTGGAAAGCTTATGACCCCATCTCAGACCCCATTTTCCCACTTTCCCGGTCTGGGGCTCAGGTTTTGATAAATTTGCAAACAAGAGGCCAAAATCACCTTTTTTCCCTCTCGTCCATTTCGTTGCGCACTTGGAGACACCTTGGGAGAATGGCAATATCTCAGCCAAAAATTGGTCATTTTGAGTGAAACAATACTCCAAAGACATATACACTCTCCCAGATTTCTAGAAAAGGCTTCCGATCTAGATTTGGACTTCAGAAAGGCACTAAAAAATGGCCTCCAATAGCTCGCTGTACACCTGCAAATTTCTGAGATTTTTGTAAAATTTTCACTGTGTAATTTTTTGTAATTCCTAGTTTGACTCTGGCAAAAGTCAAAAGGGTGAAGTAGATGAATGTGAGGGGTAAAAGTAAATGTAAATAATTGGTGGTTAGTATTTATAAGTTGTTTTGATGTAAATTTGACCTCATTTATGAGAGAGGTTGGAGTCAAAGTTAATTGTAGAAGTCGTTTTTTAAATTCCCTAGACATTAGGGTTTGGTTAGAACACCTCACGGAACAGTTCCTAGAGTCAATGATTCAACCCCTAAGCGTGGGGAGATGTTATTTTGGTCTTTATGTATCAGTTTCTCAGTGATAGAATGGGTTGTATTTCAGTGGAGAGAACTATTGTAGCTTGTACTTGGACATTTTTTGGAAATCAAAGGACACAATTTGCAACTATTATCTAGGAATTCATGTGCAGTAAGTTTGATGAGCCTCACAAATGGGTAACTATATGGGCTCATTTTACCTCCTAAACTAGCCAAATCAACCATTTTCTTAGCTTATTGTATGATTTTTTGATTATATTTATGCTTATAGGGTGAGTTGAGTTAGTTATTATGCCATGTGGTCTAACATGTATTTAATGCAGAGTATTGATGGGTTTCGAGGTCAAAGTCTAGGATCTAGTGGTTAAATTGTAGCAACAACTCGAAGTAGACAGAGGAGAGGACCTATAGGAGGGAATCCCCCTCATTTATTACTCCTCACTTGGAATTCCCCTTCATTCAGCTCGAAGTACAAGCAGCCGAATCATGCACTAGAAGGCAACTGAGCAAGTGGAGGATGACTAATAGTTATCTCAAGTTTTGGGAGCCAAGCCTCCCTGATTTTAAGGAAACTATTGGTAGCTTCATATGTATATTTAGAGAGGCCTAGGGCCTCACTAGGGTCGGATTCTTTTGCTTGTGTAAACTCTGCTCAAATTTTGAGCTTATTATTTTGTGACAATTTCATGTAATCTTGTTTTTTTTTTATAATGAAGATGGAATCCTTTTTGAGGTAGCACTGAGTTACCTCAGAGGGCTGAAGCTCTTGGGTTAGGGCCCAATACAAGTAGCCAATATTCTCTTTACTTTTATTTGTATTCTTTACTTCAGTTTGTAGATTAATTTGCTGTTAGATGTATTTTTCTTTCGGTTAAGAATAGGTTTCTTTTGATGATTTAGTAGCTTGCTTCCATTTATTCTTTTTGTAGCAGGTTAAGCAATGATCAGAAAATATTCAAAAGGCTAGCAATAGTTCCTTGGCCTCTCTTCCTCCCTCTGGGACCATGATTTGAGGCAAAGACTCTCTTGCTGCACCAAAAACACAGATTTTCCTCATTCCTAGGACTTCTAGTGTTTGTAGCTCTTTAGTAGGTTGATAGTCCAGTTTTGCTTTGCTTAGATCTTCTTTATCATGTTCACTTCCTGATTTGCAATATTCCTCTTTTTTTCTCTCCTTTCTTACAACATTTCTCAACACTTCCTTCTATACATCATAGTTTAGGCCATTTTAATGCAAAACTCTGTTTTTCCTAGGATGCACTCATTTCATTTGTTGCTTGATTTCCTTGGTTGACTGTTAGTTCCTATGCAGCAGATCTCTTCCAAAAGTAGGCCAAATTACAAGCAATCACACCATCCATCTGGTCCATGCCCTATAGGTCTCCCAAACCTCACCTCAATTCTGCCCTATTTTCCTTCATTTTTCATAGAACTTCTTCCTCTCTCCTTGAGCAAAGTCAATCATCTTCCTCTTTCCTGGTGACTCATGGTAGACCTTAGGCACCCTAACACATCATTCCAACCTTCATCCACCTTTTCCACCCACTCTCACACCCCCAAAATAGCGAAAATTTCTTTCGGCCTCCTCCTGTAGGCCTCCTATAGTTTCCTTGTTTTCCTCCTATAGTTTTCTTGTGTCCTCCTGTAGTTTTTCCTGTAGGCTTTCTTTTGAAGGACGAGTGTGGGAAAATCCTTCAGAAGGTCACCTAAGACCTCCTAGGACCCATCTACACCATCCTACATCCACCCAAGCTCCAAAACTGCTCTCCAAGCTAGCTATTCGTTCCCACACTCACACACAATAAAGTAGATGCATGTTAAATTCACATAAAAACACATCAAGATCCAAAAATATGTTTTTTGCTTATTTACTTCCAGACATAGCATGGTTAGGTGTTGTTTATTTCCTTAAGTAGATAATGGCATTTCTCTCATGGTTTTCATAGTGTTTTTGGCAAAAGTAGAATTAGCTTGTTAATTAGGCTTCACTGGTTTTGCTTTACCTTCCAGTCTTTCTCCTTTATGCAATTAAAATAGCATCTGTAGAGTAATATTTCTTTCCTTTCATCACACATAGAGATTATTCTGAAATCTATAGAAGTTGGCTTAAGCTCCTAGTGATCTCGTGCCGGCTGACCAAGTGACAACTTACAGTGAGAACTAGTACTTGTGCATATAGCACCGACGCTTCCAAGTTTGTAACGAACTACCGGGTTGATAAAAGTAAATTTGTCAGCCTAAGAGTTGCAGCATTCTTGCTGCAATACTGGCGGTCACCACTTTTTGGCGTCGTTGCTGGGGAAGCGTCAGAGTATTCTGTGATTATTGCTTTCTTCTATTTTCTATTGCAACATTCTACTAATAGTTTATTTAAGCAAAAGTAGACTAGTCATCTCTTTTCTTTTAGTTCTCCATTTCCCTACTTTCCTTTTAAACTTTGCAAATTTCCATTCAGCAAGTTCATTTTAGCTAGTTGCAATTTGTTTTGTTCAATCACAATTTCAGTTTCTGCAGGTACTATCAGTGTGGGAAAAAAGAAACAAAAACCAACCAAAAAGATTTCCTTTCATGCCTCGTAGGAATAGAGATAACTCAGGAAATATTTTGCCCAATAATCCCATTGCTTCACACAACAAACCTTCTCTCTTCTTCGGTGGTTGCAATGAAGAAGAAGAAGAAAACATTCCTCTGGAACCAATGGCTAAAAACAGAAATGCTAGGGGAAATGGAGAAAGAATAGAGGGTACCTTCCCCATTTTGGAGACCAATGGAGACACCAAAATGAAGAATATGTAGAAATTTCACATGTAGAACAAACCGATATATGTAATTTCCTAAAGCATAATACTTGTTCTACTTCTACAAAACATTAAGCAGAAGCATAATCGAATTCATGAGCAACATCAAGTAGAAACACGCATAACTGATCAAGAGAAATAATCACACATAACACAAGATATATCCAAGGGAAAGCACCAACATAAAACCCCAACCATGTATTATCAATCAATTGGAAATCCTCTTCACAATACAAAAAGAATTAGCTCTCAAGCTATTCAGTTCTCAATGAACTATGAAGATATGAAGATATATCTCATGAACCAACCAAGCCCTGTATATATAGGCTTTACCTATGGTCCAATCCCTATTTCCTTGCGTAGTTTGCTTAGGAAATAATAACAAAAGCATATGCAATTAATTTCAAACATACCAAGTCAACCTATGGTCCAACTACGCAATCCTTGAGGACACTAGTTCCTTAATCATGCAAAAACCACTTACTAGAAATAGTCAAGCATCTGATAGTACACTGTCCCACATCTGATCTCAACTGGGTCTCTGACAGAACTGACATGCAACGATTATCCATGAGTGAATCATCAGTTATCTAAAATAATAGTTGTCACATGCATGCAAGCATTAACAAACTATATTTTATTATTTTAACAACTTTTTAAAATAATCTAACTGGACTTGACTAGTTAGAACTAAGGATGAAAGAGTGATAGTGCTTGGTCAGATACATAGAGATTTTCTCATCCCTTTCACACTTGATCTTTCGAAGTTTGTCCTTTAGTGCCAGCTTCCTCTGATCACTGCTATTCTGATATAAATCTTTCAATGTTTTCCACATTGCACTCAGAGTCTCCTTCCCATGGAGGCTCGAGACAATGTGATCTCACACTCCCTCCAAGAGAATTCTCCTAGCTCTAGCCACACACTTCCTTCATTCCACCTGCTCAGTCTTATCAGTAGGCTTAGGGATTTCTTGATCAATGAAATCCTTAAGGTCATTATCTTCCAAAACTGCTATTCAAAACAAAAACTGATCAAGCATTATCGCTCTCTCTGCCACTCCAGATACATAGAGATCGTCTCATCCTGATATGATCAAGCACTATCGCTCTCTCTGCACTATTGCGTGATAAAGCACTATCGCTCTCTGCCACTCCAGATACATAGGGATTTCTTGATCAATGAAATCCTTAAGGTCATTATCTTCCAAAACTGCTATTCAATACAAAAACTAACCAAGCACTATCGCTCTCTCTGCCGCTCCAGATACATAGAGATCATCTCATCCCTTTCACACTTGATCTTTCGAAGTTTGTCCTTTAGTGCCAGCTTCCTCTGATCACTGCTATTCTGATATAAATCTTTCAATGTTTTCCACATTGCATGTAGAGTCTCCTTCCCATGGAGGCTCAAGACAATGTGATCTCACACTCCCTCCAAGAGAATTCTCCTAGCTCTAGCCACACACTTCCTCCATTCCACCTGCTCAGTCTTGTTAGTAGGCTTACAGATTTCTTGATTAATGAAATCCTTAAGGTCATTATCATCCAAAACTGCCTTCATGCGATCCTTCCAAGCTATATAGTTTGAGCTGCCATCAAGGTCATACTCAAGCCTCAAACCATAGAACGCCATCGATGAAATAGATGTGATAAGAAATTGAGATCTATATCCCGTGTTGGAGTCACAATTGCCGTTACACCGAAACCCGCAGGTGTTAGTCAACAAAAACATCACTAGATTTAATGAATCCATGAAACACATCGGAGCATTGTATTAACACCGCCATTAACGGGAATCGCAACAATCTCGCCCCTCAAAGCGAGCCAGGTGTTTTTCGAACTCGAGAACTACGGGAAGCGCAATAATCTCCCCCCTCAACGTGAGCCAGGTACGTTTCGAACTCGAGAACTTTGGCTTTGATACCACTTGTTGGAGTCACAATTTTCGTTACACCAAAACCCGCAGGTGTTAGTCAACAAACACATCACTAGATTTAATGGATCCATGAAACACACCATAGTGTTGGATTAACACCGCCATTAACGGGGAGCGCAACATCCCGAATAATAAACTTCAAATTTCTCCTGCTAGTATAATGTTCTTTCTTGATCACCTATGCTCTGATACCATGTAGAAATTTCATCTATAGAAAAAACTGATATATGCAATGTCCTAAAGCATAATACTTGTTCTACTTCTACAAAACATTAAGCGGAAGCATAATTGAATTCGTGAGCAACATCAAGTAGAAACATGCATAACTGATCAAGAGAAATAATCACACATAACACAAGATATATCCAAGGGAAAGCACCAACATAAAACCCCAACCATGTATTATCAATCAAGGAAATCCTCTTCACATAAAAGAATTAGCTCTCAAGCTATTCAGTTCTCAATGAACTATGAAGATATGAAGATATATCTCATGAACCAACCAAGCCCTGTATATATAGGCTTTACCTATGGTCCAATCCCTATTTCCTTCTTATTTTTCTTAGGAAATAATAACAAAAGCATATGCAATTAGTTCCAAACATACCAAGTCAACCTATGGTCCAAATACCCAATCCTTGAGGACACTAGTTCCTCAATCATGCAAAAACTACTTACTAGAAATAGTCAAGCATATGATAGTACACTGTCCCACATCTGATCTCAACTGGGTCTCTGACAGAACTGACATGCAACAATTATCCATGAGTGAATCCTTAGTTATATAAAATAATAGTTGTCACATGCATGCAAGCATTAACAAACTATATTTTATTATTTTAACAACTTGTTAAAATAATCTAACTAGACTTGACTAGTTATAACTAAGTCAACTGATTCTCTCATTATATAACTCATACGTATTCCCTCAATCAGTGGAGGAAATTAAGGATAAATTACTCAATCAGTGGGACAACTCATGTGCATGCGCACAAAGACTTCAAATTCGAATTTCCTTAACTAATTAACTCAACTAAATTAATTAATTAATATTTCCAATTGCTGTTAAGACGAAAATTAATTTTACTTCCTATAGATAGACTAGGGACTGCTATAAATAGGAAGGGGCCCATAAATGCTATTTTTAGAACTTTCTATTTTTAGCAGTTTCACCTCTCACCCAATGTGGCCAATGACCTCACTAGCCAAACTGCTATTTTTAGACATGCTATTTTTAGTAGGTCTATTTTTAGCACATTCTAAATTTAGCATTTCTTGTTGTACAATTTTCAACAGAATATAAGTCCTTCAGCCCTACCTCACTTCCATGGCGTGGCTACAAAAGATCCTGATACCTTCTTGTTTGAGTTTGTTGTCATTTGTCGAACTTATGACTATGTAGAAGAAGAGCAAAAGTTGAAACTGTTCCCTTCTACTCTCAAGGACGCAACACTGCGCTTGTTCATGGGATTACCTGGAAATAGCATCACAACTTGGGCTCAGATGCAGTAGGCCTTTAACAACAAGTATCGAGACTATTGTAGGTCAAAAGATACTAAAGAAGAAATCTTTTGAATGACCATGGGAAGCGATGAGTCCCTGGAAGACTATGAAGAGAGGTTCCAGCTCAATTAAAAAAGGGATGGGTGTACACTTGACCT
>APFE031632040.1:74907-86194 GCA_000404065.3 Pinus taeda
CCCAAACCAAAAAGAAAAAAAAATGTTACGTAAGTAGGCTGGGTAGGTAATTTTGAGGTTCCAGAATGGTGATTTGTGATCAACTCCACATTTTCAAGTGTTATATTTATCCAAATCACAGTTAGCAGGTAGTTCCTATTTGAAGTACTTCAAGCGAGGCATGACTAACTTCCCCCTCTTCCTCTTCCCTAAATCATTTACTAACTTCCCCTAAAGAGGTCAAGATCTGCTTGATATCTCTTAGTTTCATCATTTTCCATACAATTTTCCTTGGTAAAGATCTGCTTTACTCAAGGAGGGTCCATACTTTCTCTACAAATTTCTATCTCCCCTTTAAAGCCTAAGATCTCTGAAACTTAGCGCTTTCTTCTCATTTTCATATTAACTCTTGACATTATTATATAAATCCTTATTTATTTCCCTCCCCCCTACTAAAACTATGGTAATAATTCCCCTATGTAAATATCCCCCCCCCCCTCTGGTTGAAACATAACCATAAGTATCTCCTTGGGAATTACTAAGTCACCTGGATCTTAGTAAGAACCCTCTTCTCTGCATAAATTTCCCCTCCCAAGTGTTTGGACTCCTTCCAAAACCCAAAGAATCCCCCTCCAAATGCATTAACCAACCCCCCCGTCCATTTCTTTGGAATTTATTCATATTTGATTAATAAATAACCAACGCGCCAAACACATTAACCCGAAAACCTAAAGTTCTAACCCACCCGCGCTGTGAAATATTAAAATTTAACGCGCGCGCTGTTTCACTAAACCCAGTGCTTCTTCTCCACCCGTCCACCGTTGGATCAGCCCTCCCAGATCCGATGGCTCTTATGCATATTGGGCGCCCTCTTGTGAGTGTTCGTTAGCACCCGATGTCCGACGGTTTTACCGACGTACACCGGGACAGCTGGCGGCATGCCATTGCATCGGGCCGCCCCTGACAAAAACCACCTCCATATCAAAAGCGGTCCGATGCATACCAAAACCGCCCTCCCCTTGTGTAACAGGAGCGCCGCTTCACCCTGCCACATCGCCTCCACCTCACCCCTTCCTGCCTGCGCATGGCTGAAGTCACCCTGCCACCATGTCCCGCCACGTCACCACCCCGCCATACTGCCACGTCACCCTGCTGACGTCATCATGTTGACATCACATCCGTACAGGGGGTCCCACTGATGATGTCATGCTAACGTCATCCGCCGTACCGCTGACGTCATGCTGACGCCAGCAGCTGAAAAAGGAAATGCGCAAGCGCAAAAATCAAGCTTCGGAGCCCCGGATCGAATTTCTGAGGCAGTTTTCAATAGTGCATCGCTACGGGAAATGGGCCATATTAGGGAATCTTTAGGGAATATTTTGATTCCTCAGGCATTTTTGCACCGAAAAGGCAGAAAAGGCCCAATTTTGCAGTTTTGAACGTATCAGAAGACAGAGAGAGACCCGGTTCAGAGATTAAAGAGTATCAGAGCAAATATGTAGCCAAAAGCCATGTCAAAGAGTATCAGTGTAGCAGCAAAGTGTATCAGTGAAGATCTTCCCAGGGCTCAAGGCGAATGAAGCATTAAAAGAGAACCTTGAAAGTCAAGAAGCAGTTAAGGAAGCATTCAAAGCCCACCAGCACAAATGACTGCACATTAAACTCACAGCAGATCAGTGGACTAGAACTCAATGCATAGTTATTACAGAACCATTGCACCAATTCAGAGAGGACACCACACCAATTCACTTTTTGATCCGGCTGCCTCTGGCGCAGCCCAAAGAAGACTTACTTGCATTTAATTCCAGCATAAGTTAGGTTTTGGAAAGCTTTTTTCTTGCAGAACTGTTTAGGTCAGTTGTAATAAATAATTTTAGATATTTTTCCTATATATACGACCCTAAAAAATGTAGTAAGGGTTGGTTGGTTAGTCTTTTTCGGTTGGACATTTTGCTTGAGCAGAGACTCGCACTATAAATGTGATAATTTCTATAATCAAAGACTGCTGAAATGCATGGATTCTGAAACTGTCTGCTGTGTCTAATTGGCCGAAGAGTGACTATGGAATTCCTGCACTTCTACATGGTTCAATAAGTGTTCCTTAACTATGTTTTAGTTTTTCTTCATGTTTGTTTTACCATCTGTGTTCTAGCCTCCGAATTTACAGAAAAGAAGAATAGTTTAGGATTTTCTTGCCAGCACCCTATGCTCAATTTCTGTGATTTCTACATGTTTTCATCAGGAATAGTTATGAATATGCATGCTTAAATGATCATGTTTACACTATTTCTTTCACATACGAATGTTATTTTAGGAATTCTTAACTGCTCCTAGATAACCATTCATTCACCTCTCTTCCCTGTTAGTTGATGAAAGACTCTTAATTGCCTTTCATTTCTAGCTTTCATCCCATCTTTCAGCAATTGGTATTGTTTCATGCGTAGCTATCCTGCTCCATAATCCTCTTGTGACCAAGAAAACGCTACAGCAAGCCTTAATCCATGACTCCATGCCCAATGGTTTGAAATTTATCACACTATCCCTTGCCTCTTTACTTGAATGCAACTTCCTTCCATTCAAACTCCATCCAAAAAAAAAAAAAAAAAACAAAACCCCTGAACCCATAGCTAGCCTAAAATCATATCAACAAAGCTCAATCATAAGAGAGGGCCCTCTCTGATTGCAGGTGGGCTAGAACCTGTAATCCAAAGATTGGTTTGTGGTTACCTCGGCCGTATCCCTTCAGGAGCTTAGGGACAACCTGAGTGTTAATATAATGGCGACTCTGCTGGGGAACTCCTCAGATAATCTCACAAAACCAGTCTGAAGCTCCACCGAAGAAGAAACCGACCTTTAAAAGTCTGGTGGACCTGTGTTTTTAGAAAATTTCCCGAAAAAACAAGCTAGAAGCTGGCTCCCAAGAAGCATTCATCTTACACAAGATCAAATCCAGATCCAAATCCGCCAGTTGTTTTTGAAAATCCTAACATAATCCCAAAGATCCTGCGAAAACAAGAGCAGCAAGAAGATTTCACTGTTTCTAGTCCCGAAACAGTTCAGACTAGTAGTTTTTTAACCCCTGTCAAAGTTCTGTTCCGTTCAAGCCCTTCTTCCCCGTATTCATCATCCACTTCCCCAACCGCTGTTTCCACACCTTTATCTACTGCAAATACTACCACTACCACTCCTATTATCCTAGTCACCCCAGCTGTCCCTCTCATCCCTGTTGTTCCCCTCATCCCCGTTAATATGGCTAATAGATATGCGCCCCTATAGCTGCCTGCTAATCCCGGGGCTATGCCTCAGGATTATCAGACAAAAATTACCTATTTTGATGGCACAAATTCCTGCACAGCCCTACAACATACAAAGAAAATGCAGGATTACTTTGAAAGTTATGAGATTGATGATGACAGTGTAAGAATGAAGATCTTTGTCCAAAGTTTGACCGGTGATGTTAGGACCTGGTTTAGGGCACTTACACCCAATTCCATATTAAACCCAGAAGCCTTATACCAAACCTTTATCAATAGGTGGGAGAAAAAGAAAGATCCCTTACACATACTATCTAAGTATGATACTATCAAAAGTGGTCCTCAGGAAACGATTTTGGATTACTGTGCAAGGTTTAATAATGTTTACAATCCAATTTCTTTGTACAAATTCCCCGATGGTTTTGATGCTGAAATGGCATATCAGTTAAGGGAAAGAGCCCCTCAAAGCCTTGCAGAGATGCAAGATGTTGCTGTTAGTGTGGAGGCAAACCTAATTGCCAAAATAAACAGAGCCAGAACTGAGAGAAGAACCACCTTCAAGGAAGAACCCTCAGCCTTACACCAAAAACTAGATGCTATCATCAACGACATGCATAGGATAGGAGACTGAGTAGAGAGCATTGAGAGAAAATCTCATGGAAAGGACAACAGACCAACACCATAAGGAATCCAAACTTCAGGAAAAATTAGACCACAAACGCAGGAAGGGCTAGTCCCAATCATGATATTAGGCCTCCTTTCCAAGAAAACTATGCGGAAGCATCCACATCTAGTGAGCCCACAGATGAGACTCACATGAACCTGATAGATTCGAAAAATGAACATCAAAGTTTTCTCACTGAAGAGGACCGAGACTACCCTAATGCAAAACAATTTCAGACCAAGTCAGGAGAGTCTTTTGATTTCAAACAAGGTTATGATTCTGCTGTGTATGAGGTGCACAAACAATATAAGTTGAGAACAAGGGTCATTGATGTCTCTGCACCTAGCAAAACAAAGGATAGCAAAAAGCCCAACAAAATTAAAGACAATATTGTCATAACAGAACCAGCTGATATTGCTGTCCCAAACCCGCATCGGGTAACTGTAGAGGATATATCAGACATTCAGCCTTCTATTGATCAGCTTCTACCTCCCTCTCCCTCAAAAGAAAATATGAATGGCACTCCAAAAAATCTTCCCAAAACAGAAATACCACAAACTATCATTCATCATAATGCTAACATCCAAAAAGAAAACACAGAGAACACTCTTGACAAAGAAAAATATGCTACTGCTAATGCAAGGATTCCATTAGAAAAACCATTTAACTTAGAAGCAGAGATTGGAAAACTCAAGATATCCATTCCCCTCTCAGAACTCGCCAAACATGATGTATATAGGCAACAAATTCAAAGGTCACTTCAACTACCAGAGGTTAGGGATGATGTAAATGTTTTGGATGATACCCCTGAGCTGCTGTTTGGTCCAGAAGTTAACAGAAAATCAACATATGGACCTGTTCCACCCTTTTATGTCAGTCTGCACATACATGACAAAATCTTGCATAATGCTATGTTTGACTCAGGTGCCTCACATAACCTTATGCCCAAAGATGTAATGGAAAAGCTAAACCTTGATTTCACAAGACCCTATAAAGATCTATATTCCTTCAACTCAAGTCAAGTCAAGTGTCCAGGCTTAATCAAAGACCTTTGTGTATCTTTAGTCCAATTTCCCAACAAGACAATCCTAATGGACGTAGTAGTTGCTGACATTCCAACAAAATATGGCATGCTCCTATCAAGATCATGGGGGGCAAAACTGCAAGGATCCCTTCAACTTGACCTCTCTTATGCCACTATATCTGTCTTTGGGCAACCAAAGAGACTGTATAGGGAAACACTGATGAAGTATGTGGTAAGTAGTGAGGAAAAGCCCCAAAATTTTCCGATTTACTCAATCCATTCTGATATGGATTCTTTTATTTTATTTAATGATGACACCAATCCTCCACCTGATGAGAAGCCTTGAGCCTTAGAACAAGAAACATGCATCAATGAGGAATCAGTTTCCAATACCCATGAAACTGTCACAACAGTCAAAACAACTAGCAAACAAGAAGAACCTCCTGAAACAGAAATTGTAGGTTTGCCCAAGCCTCAAATAGCTGAAACTCTTAATACAAACCACAAACAAGAAATCACATGGTGTTTAGAGTTTGATGGTTCTGTCAACAAGTTAGGAGCAGGGGCAGGGGTATGGATTCATAATACACATGATAATCACGCAGAGGGCCATGCTTACAGACTAAATTTAAGATGTACAAACAACATGGCAGAGTATGAGGCTCTCCTCTTAGGCCTAAAACTGCTCAAAGCCCTAGGAGCTGCAAAAGTGTCCATTCTAGGTGACTCCGATTTAATTATACAACAAATGAAAGCTAACTTTGTTACCAATGACAATAGAATGAGAGCTTATAGGACTGCTGCCACAGAAATACTCAAGTCTTTCAATCAATCCAAGCTTGCCAAAATTTCAAGAGACCATAATATTCATGCTCACAGCTTAGCAACTTTTGCTAGCGCATGCAAGCTTCCCTTTGAACCAAATCACCATTTCACTGCTGAGATAAAACATAGTCCCTCGGTCCCCAACAATGTTAAATATTGGCAAGTGTTTAAAATGATGCCCAGATTAACAATTTCCTCACTCTTTAGGGTGAATTTTTGAATACAAATTGACATGGATGCCATAAGCAATTCCCAACAGCTAACAGAAGAAAATCAGCAGGCTGTAACAGCTGCAATAGCTAAAAAGATCCTTAACCCAACTGTCTTTGACAACACAAACATAGAACAACTAAAACAAATGTGTTTAGAGGAAACAGCTAGAGCAGAGGATGAATTTATTGATCTAAAGAGTAATTTTCTACCTACTGGCCTTACTCCATTAGAAGACATGTTTTATGACAATGATGTGCCCAAAAAGCCAAAAATGGAGCCTTTAAATGTTGCTATAGAAGAACACAACATAGGGACAGCAAAACAACCCAAAATGATTAAGTTGTCCAAAAATCTGCCCCCAGATCAAAAACCAAAGTACGTGGATTTGTTCAAAGAGTTCCAAGATGTATTTGCTTGGAGTTATGAGGACTTGAAGTCCTTTGACACCTCAGTGATCCAACACACCATTCCCTTAAAACCAAATCAAAAACCATTCAAACAGAAATTTAGAAGAATTAATCCCATGCTTATTCCCCTCATCGAAAAAGAAATAAAGAGAATGTTTGAAGCAGGTGTCATTGCACCCATCAGATTCTCTGAATGGGTATCTAACTTAGTTCCCACAAGGAAAAAATCAGGAGAGATCAGACTGTGTGTAGACTTGAGAAATTTAAACGAGGTCTCTCTAAAAGACCACTATCCTTTGCCCAAAATGGACCATATCCTACAAAGAGTGGTGGGGTCATCTAGAATCTCTTTACTAGATGGATTTTCAGGGTTTAATCAGATACTTGTTCACCCGGATGATCAAGACAAGATAGCCTTTACCACATTGTTGGAGAGGTAAATCCCCTCTATGGATAGAGGCGATCCCTACTAGCCCAGAACGGGTCTAGCAACAATCAAACAATGCTATCACGCAAGTCCCTAATTGCAAATAAAAGGTAGGTGATGAAGACCTACTTGGATTCCAACGCTTTTGTTCGTAGAAGAGACGTCGCCCACGCTCCTTTGATTTGGCCGGTCACAATCCTCCACTATCTTCGTGAATGGACACCTACACACAAATAGAACAACACAAACACAAGCGTGAAATCTAATAAATGAAATTATACATCAGTCAGGAAGGATATAACTCAACATGAATCATTACAACAATGAGAGTGGAACCATAATGATAGTCATCTATTATTAATAATCAACAAAGGAGAATACAACCAGCGTCCTGACGTCAAGTCCTCCTTTGGCTGGTGCTCAGCTACACAAGTCTTGCAAAGCTTGAAGGGATGAGGGACAAGCCTCTCCCTCTTTGGTGACAAGATCTCCTCACTTAGGTTAAGCCTTATGGACACAAAGAAGGCTCTTGCAACTCTAATCTCTTGATATCTTCCTTTCAGCACCAATATAATTACCACTAGCTTGCTCAAGGCATGGAGACAAGCTTTTATAGATGAAAGAGGAAGGGATAAGATCAATCACAACAATCATGGATTTGGCTTCATCACTTGGAAACTTCCATGGAAGGGTGGCAAACTACTTCCCATTCAAGGAGATTCGAAGCCAAACCATCCTCACTTAACATAGATGTAGTTGGTGAATGAGTTGGAGAGAACTTTCGGAGGTTGATTGGTTAAAAACTTTACCCAAATAGGTTGGCACGATTGCGACTCTGGGACAGAGCGCTAATAGCGTGCCCATTTTATAGGATTTTCCCCATTGGCACGGGAAGAACACAGTGGCCCTGTGCTAATGTAAAAAGGGCTATTTTTAAGGGCAAGTTGCATGAGATGTCTTCAGGGCATGTGAAGCTCATATTCAAAGGGGACTGATGCAAGTGGTTTCAAGTCTTGTCACTTCTCACAAGTCCCGGGATGCGTCCTCCAAGGTGTAGGAGAGGGGTAACAGGGACGGTGACAAACGGTTACAAATTACTGTGTAACAGATGCCCCCTAAAGCATGAGGCCCGAGAGAGAGAGGGGTGAAGTGTTTTACAAGAAAATGTGTGACTGAAAACATGGCCGCCGGAGAACCTGCGAAAAGAAGTACAACTGATATCTCAAGTACATGATATATGTGGTATGGGTGCAGCCATCCATAACAGAGTATATAAAAACTGGATCCCAGGCATGGACGCAGCCATCTGATGGGGATCAATGAATGGACTCAGGTACGGTCGCAGCCATCCAATAAATGAGTAATGTAGTGATTACAATAATCCACAAAATGCAACCCGGATTTCAATATGCACAATTCGGGGTCTTGCGCTCCAAATCGACCCGAACATAGTATAAGTTCAAGCATGTGAATACAGGAGTCGAAGTCGAACATGCATGAACATCGTCTGATTAGCAGTCAATGATGAAAACTGTTAACAGACGCGATAGGGGCCACCAATAATGACGATGGTCCTCAAGGTACTATAGGTACAATCCAAGGCATGTGAATCAATGAGCCGGTGTCGAACACCCGTAGAATCATCCGATCGGAGGCCAATGATGAAAACCTCACGTCGAACACGAAGAACCTGCCATTGAGGCATGCAGGCTCCAAGGTACCTAAAGGGAGTCTCTAGGTCACCCTCCTGGATAATGAGCTGAATTCGACAGGAAATGATCTTGATCGAAGGTGGGCCATAATGTTTCCCACATCATCGACATGAGACAGAGAAGGACAACATGTTTTGTGTGAGACATCAGAGGGAGGTTGAGTATTCTGTAGAGGTCAACTTCTCTTGAATATATCGGCGGCACAACAGTGGATTTGGCAGTATTTGATGTCAAATGATCAGGGTTCATGATGACAAAACGATGAGCAGATGAATGGTCAAATAGGATAACCCAAACCCATGGAGTCAAATGTGAAATGAGATGAGATGTCCCCACCCAGACACGAATGCAGAAAGTGCCATGTTCAAGAGCGACATACTGCCGACGACGACGATTATGGTTCCTTTATTCCCCCACCATTTCTGGCGAGTACCTCGATTATTTTTGGATGGCAAGCTTGACGGGGATAGCATATGCTTGAATGGTGTCATTGCGACAGAACTCGATGTCATTAAAGTTTTAACGAGTCTAACAAAGGAAAAACTCGGCGTATTTTCATGTTTAGAGAGTTTGAAAAGACAGCAAAAAAGAAACTCCACGGGTGTCCCTTTTCATAAAGTTGTGTCTCTCGAGCCCGAAAAAGTATAAAACTATGCTCGAAAGAACTGCTCGACCATTACGACCGAGGAGTACTTTTCCTGAGTAGTGACATTGACCCGAAAAAGTAAAAAAGTGATCGATATCACGTCGTTTCTCTCCCATTAACGAACCTGAAACGACAAAGGTCCGACGATCTTTTCATTCTTTATACGGTCGGAAAAAGAGTTTAAAAATGACCACCTCTTATTTACGTTTAACGAGTCAAGAGGAATAACTCGACAATCCTTTCATATTTTACGAGTTAGAAAAGAGCTTAAAGGTGACT
The DNA here is from genome assembly GCA_000404065.3 of Pinus taeda. NCBI lineage: Eukaryota > Viridiplantae > Streptophyta > Pinopsida > Pinales > Pinaceae > Pinus > Pinus taeda. The sequence goes on from APFE031632040.1 coordinate 84,338, forward strand.
CGGGTATGGGTTCATTTTTACACAAGCTTGAACCATGAAGAACTCTGATGGATTCGGTTTCATGTTTACACAAGCTTGAAATGAAAAACTATGCTTGTTATAAGTTCACATGCCCCCAGCATAATGATGCCAAATGAGGTACATGCTTGTTATAAGTTCGCATGCCCCCAGCATAATGACGCCAAATGAGGTACATGCCCCCAAAGCTTCATTGCATTCAACAAAGTGGATGGAATGAAGGTTCACTTTCGAGATTTTGGAAAGACTTGACTTGTATTTTACGAGATCTTAATCAAAAGACTCGATTTGGAAAGGGAGTTGTTTCATTTTTTAGTGAGGTTGGCACAGTAAAAGAACTATCCTCATAACCCTTGTTTCATTTTTGAATGAGCTTGACACAGGAAAACAACCTATGCTCCACCCGAACTTCATCATAATGAATAGAAAGTTGGGGCTTCCAAGAGTGGCTCTCCCGGCGGGAGGTCAACATCGCGGAAGTCAGGACCCAATGCCCCCAGGACACTATGCACGACGGCGACACTGCTGGATACAAGTATAGGATAGGTGGCCACGAAGTTGATTTGCGGGGGGGCAGATACAACTGGTGGATAAAAACTAGGAGGGGACGAAAACTGTGTAGGAGGCATTGGGGGACTAACCAATGACAATTGATCGATAGTCACCATTCTTCCATCGTGTGGAAAGCAAACCACACGGGAAAGCAAAGAGACAAGGGCCTCCATAGCATAAACATAGTCGCGACCAAGGAGAAGACTGAAATCTAAAACACCTTGGGTAACCAACATGTCGATATAGACGGTTTTACCTTCCAAAGTAATAGGGAACTTCGGGAGGACTCCTAGAGATGGACAGGCTCCTCCGTCGAAAGCCAACAGATTGTGCGTGACCGGCCTGAGCTGCAGGGAACCTAAAGCTTGCCAAGTAGTGTACGACATAAGACTGACCGACACACCTTCATCCAGAACAGTGCCAGGTACTCCCTTATCACAGGCAAGTACCGTAATCTGGAAAGGCACATGGGATGGAAGGCGGAAAGCGGTCAGGTAACTCCAATCAAAGGAGATGGCCAAACTACTTGGTGGGGGAATCATATGATTGCCCCCATGCTCCATAGGGACCAAAGAGGGACTTTCGAGAGCAGCTGGGATAGGAGAGTCATTTCCGGACTCAGGGGAATCTGAGGAGACAAGAAGAACATGGGAATTACGCCCTTCCAAAACAGAGTGATCGGGTGGTGAACTCGAGTCGACACTCTTTCCGACCAATAGTTGGTCTGGAACAGGCTGGGCAGAGCCAGGTTCAGGAAGAGGAGGCTGGAAAAAAGAGGAATTTGAACCAATCTCGTTGTCAGCAGGGGGATGATCTGTAGTTGCAGAAAGACATTGATATCCAACGGGGAGTTGGATTGAGGGAGCCGCGAGCCTTCTAAAACGTCGGAGGCTTTATCCATGAGCGGACAAAGGTGAAGGGGATGATTGCCTTCACAAAGTCTGCAAGGGATTCGAATCTTCCCTTTTCCTTTACTATGCCCAACTGATAGGGTAGCATCGCCGTGAGATTCAGAGGGCAATGAGGGGTGGGCCGTATCACGGGACCATACTTCTAAGACCCTGGGAATGCCAGGAAAATCATGAAGAAGGTGGTCATCCCTGCACAATCTACAAGGAAACTTGACCTTCCGGGGAGGAGCAGAACGTGGCCCGACTTCAAGTGTACTTGAGGGGGTAGCTGCGCTTTTAGCCTCTCCTTTGAGAGCCTTCTTCTTCTTCTTCTTCTTAGCCACCTGGTTACTCGAATCGAGACTTTCACCAGGCGAAGTAGAAGATGAGGACGTAG
>APFE031632040.1:94295-106165 GCA_000404065.3 Pinus taeda
TATGAAAACCAAGGACTTTCCGTACTGCAGTCAATCTTCCCGAATGCTGTGTTCGGTGCGTTACGGCTTATAAGGCGGCAGACACGGCTTCCTATGGATCAAGGATGATAACCTAGTGGAGTCTCCCCATATATACGCGACGGTACGTGGGAGCACAAGTCCGTACTAGACCACAATTGAATCACACAAGGAGGAATCATCCAACCTTAATGCGAGAACAAAAGCGACTAGGTTTAACGACGCTGGAGCATGTCTCTAGCCTAGACCTCTAGAATGTGAGCGCTATGTTCCAATGCGTTTTTAAGTTTATTCGGTTTATTTTATGGTTGATCTTCAATTAAGTTTCGATTCCAGGTCCTACCGTATGTAGTCTTTCACAATTGCCTAGATGCAAGCTATATGCCAAAGAATACCATTTCGTTCGATGAATACTAACTATGAGAAAGTTAAGAATTTTCAATCAAACAAAATGAGCACAATCAATCAAACAGCCTAATGCAGCTAATGGGAAATAAATAAAATTTTTTCTTTCAAGAATACGAGTCAACGAAAAGTTCTATTCCATTAACTATTGAACGCAAAAGAGATTTGTTCGATTTCTTTTTCAAAGGCACAATGCACTAGAATGAATTTTGAAAGACAATAACACTGAGTAAAAGAGATAAACTCACTCAATGAGAACACGATGAAATTCCCAAGACACCAAAATAGTTATCCAAACAAAAAGAAAAGAAAAATCTTGTACGATCTATGTGATCTAAGCTCAAACAAGGCTAGAATGAAATCCAAGCAAGAAAGAAGCAAGTCACTCGGAAATCAACCAAAAAACACTCCAACAATCACTGAGCAAGTGCAAAAAGCAATCGCAAAGTCGACTAGACAATCAAGAAACCCAAAAATCCTACGGAAGGCTCGACACACACGGCCACTAGATGCCCTAGGGCTAAGGTGTGAAATCGGTAGACAGAAGCAAACACCCGAATGATGGAGGTTAAGAACCAGTCAGACAAGGATCAAACACACTCCAGCAACTGAAAAAGATGTGGAAAGATACAAATCCAAGCTTAGAAGGCAGGCAAACAAGTGAATTGAAAAGGTTAACAGGCCTGGCGCGACTGTCAGGCTGTAACTCGCGCTATAAAGGGATTGGCGCGGGTTGTCAGTTAGTAACAAGGGCCACTAGCGCGACTGTCAAAGAAAAAACCGCGTTAATAAAGTTTTCCAAGTCAAAAAGAAAAACAAGCGGTCCAAAGCTTGGTTTACAGTATCTAGGCAAGCCAGGAAGCAAGAGGTAGCAAGAAATTCAATCCAAAAAGCTATCCAAGCAAGCAAACAAGAGAAAACCAAAGAGGCAAGACAAACTCCAAATTGTTCAGTCCGTAAACCAAACTAGAGATTGACTGAAGCGGCTTTGATCTACTTCACTAATGAAAAGCAGTAGTGTTTTGAAGGCTATCTGGCTGTGCTTCAGACTTCGTCTAAAGTTTACAAATTAAACAACAAGCTAAACTCCCCAGTGGAGTCGCCAAATTGCTGGAGAGGTAAATCCCCTCTACGGATAGAGGTGATCCCTACTAGCCCAGAACGGGTCTAGCAACAATCGAACAATGCTACCACACAAGTTCCTAATTATAAATAAAAGGTAGGTGATGAAGACCTACTTAGATTCCAATGCTTTTGTTCGTAGAAGAGACGTCGCCCACGCTCCTTTGCCTTGGCCGGTCACAGTCCTCCACTATCCTCATGAATGGACACCTGCACACAAAGAGAAAAACACAAACACAATTGTGAAATCTAATAAATGCAATTATACATCAGCCAGGAAGGACATAACTCAACATTAATCATTACAACAACGAGAGTGGAACCATAATGATAGTCATCTATTATTAATAATCAACAAAGGAGAATACAACCAGCGTCCTAACGTCAAGTCCTCCTTTGGCTGGGTGCTCAGCTACACAAGTCTTGCAAAGCTTGAAGGGATGAGGGACAAGCCTCTCTCTCTTTGGGGACAAGATCTCCTCACTTAGGTTAAGCCTTATGGACACAAAGAAGGCTCTTGCAACTCTAATCTCTTGATATCTTCCTTTCAGCACCAATATTATTACCACTACCACTAGCTTGCTCAAGGCATGGAGACAAGCTTTTATAGATGAAAGAGGAAGGGATAAGATCAATCACAACAATAATGGATTTTTCTTCATCACTTGGAAACTTCCATGGAAGGGTGGCAAACTACTTCCCATTCAAGGATATTCGAAGCCAAACCATCCTCACTTAACATAGATGCAGTTGGTGAATGAGTTGGAGAGAACTTTCGGGGGTTGATTGATTAAAAACTTTTCCCAAATAGGTTGGCGCGATTGCGACTCTGGGACAGAGCGCTAATAGCGCGCCCCTTTTTTAGGATTTTCCCCATTGGCACGGGAAGAACACAGTGGCCCCGCGCTAATGTAAAAAGGGCTATTTTTAAGGGCAAGCTGCAGGAGATGTCTTCGGGGCATGTGAAGCTCATATTCAGAGGGGATTGATGCAAGTGGTTTCAAGTCTTGTCACTTCTCACAAGTCCCGGGATGCGTCCTCCAAGGTGCAGGAGAGGGGTAACAGTGACGGTGACAAACGGTGACAAATTACTGTGTAATAGGGGACATAAAGGCCATTAGCGCTGGTCTTGTAAATTGGGAAAAATAAAAGTTTCAGGGGAAATGGTGCAAAAGGGAATTGATCTTCTCATGAAGAGGGACATAATGGGAGTTTATTCATGAAGGCAAAGAATGTGGGGTTCACTGTAGAGGTCCTCTAGGATCAAGGAATGGGGAGTACAGGGACAGTGAAATTTTTTTGTGTAACAGATGCCCCTTAAAGTGTGAAGGCTGAGCTAGAGTGGGGGATGAAATTATTTATAAATCAGTGTGGGGAATCATCTACCGTAAAAAAACCTGCAAGCAAGTACAAATACATATACATAAAATGAGATCTCTGTCAAATGATACATGAATCATGGCATGGACGCAACCATCCAAAGAATGATCATGTAAATGGATCTAGATATGGGCACATCCATCCATCAAAGAGGATCATAATGAAACTGAGGTATGGTCGCAACCATCCAATATGAGAAGGATCACATATGATAACTCATGGTCTAGTCGCAACCAACCATCTGAAAGAGACTGTTAGGTCCCTGTACTACTAGTGTAATCCCTTATTATTATTATTACAACCCCCTTATTTATCGTTGTGCCCATGTAGTCCCCATATTTTTATTATTGTGCCCCATAGAAGCCTACTATTGTTATTATTGTGGCCTTACATTATTATTGTTATGTTAGCTCTCATTATATTATGACCCCTTAGACTCTGATATATAGAAAGGAGGTCTCGTCATTTGTATCATCTAAGAATTGTTCATTTGCATAATGTAAAGGAGGTTTCCCCCTCGAAGAGGCTTATTTGTAAGGAGTTTATCTATCTTTTCTATCTTTTTGTGAGCTAGTTTCATAACATTTGGTATTAGAGCTTTGGATTCTAGGGTTTCGCTGCTCCAAATAGGTCATCATGGAATTTTTTCTATAATGTTTTCACTACAAAGTTTCAAAAGCTAAAACAAAAACCCATTTGAGCCAAAATCATTCTCAACCTCGGGTCCAAATTTTAGATCTTGTCTTGCTATATTTTCGGAGATATGATCTGAGGAAGTTAGGGTTTTTTCAAGCTCCAAAATTCAATCTCAAATTGGTCATCATGAAATTTTCACTATAAGTTTTTTTCTAAAAAGGTTAAGACTCTAAAATTAAAACCCATTTGAGCCACAATTGTGGTGCAGCTTGATACCAAATTTTAGATCTTGTTTCACGATATGTTCAGAGATACAGTTCAATACATTTAGCGATTCTATAGGCTCCTGAATTACATCCCAAACAGGCAACCTGGGGAAAATAATCATAACATTTGCTCGGAGCATCTCATTCAAAGTTTGTAAAAAGTGAAAGAAAGAAGAGGGATTGCATTTTGGTGGGTACCAATTTTAGAATCTAAGGTCAAAACAGTGACATGTGGCACGTCGTACAATTTCTCTCTACTGAAATAGTCTATAATTAGGTCATCGCGAGAGATTGGATGTAACTCTTTCTTTCGGAATCCAATTATGATTAGAATTGCGGGGTTAGAAAGAGGAGTTAGAGGGTTACTGCAGAACACAATTTTTGAACTTGGAGATCTGAAATTACAAAGTTACAGTCGTTTCAAGATCGAGCTCCTAAATTCAAGAAAAGGCGATATGAGGAAGTTTGATGGCAAGGACCTGGTAAATTGGATACTGCAGATGGAGAAATACTTTGATCTACATGAGGTGCAACTATTACAAAAGGTACTTATTGCATCTTCATATTTAGAACCGAATCAATTTTTATGGTATAAAGGGCTTTGTTCTCGTAAACCACTTGTTATGTGGTTAATTTTCATGGAGGAAATGTAGCACATTATGAGGATACAAAGAGAAACACCTTCTTTAGCCAATTGATCAATCTCAAACAAAAGTGTTCAATGGAAGAGCACATTGACAACTTCCAAAAATTGAATATAAGGGAAAATGGTATTCCAGAGAAGCAGAGGATTGATGTCTCCATAGGGACTTTAAAGGATAACATTCAACATGAGGTTCGTCTTTGGGAACCCGATTCATTAGAGAGGGCATTTAGGTTGGCAAGAAAAGTGGAAAGCAAAATTATGGAAACAAGGAAGTCTAACCCACACAACTATAAAGATGAAAGTGTTGTTTCTCCTAGACTTCTACAGCCTACAAGGTTGACACCACAACAATTGCAAGAAAAAAGAGCAAAAGGGCTTTGTTACAATTGTGATAAAAAATACATTAAAGGTCATAAGTGTGCTAAGAAGAAATTATTTTACATAGATTATGAAGAGGAGGAAGAAAAGCATCAAGAAACATCAAAAGAAGAGGATATATACCAGGAACCAACCCTAGAGAAATAAGAAATGAATCAGACCATATCTTGTAAAGCATTGGCAAGAATTACCACTCTTCAAACTATCAAGATAGAAGGACATATCAAGAAGAAAAATGTTCAAGAAGTGAAAGATCACATCGAACATAAAGAAATGAATTCGATGATATCTTGTAATGCATTTGAAGAAATTACCACTGAAGCTCTCAAGATAGAAGGACATATCAAGAAGAAAAATGTTCAAGCAATCAAAGATCAAATCGAGCATCAACAACAAGTTTCCCAACTTTTAAAGGATAACGCCACTTTGGTGCAAAATCGAATGAAACAAGAGGCATATCAACATCATAGTGAAAGAATTTTTGATGTAGGTGATTGGGTATTTTCATGGCTACATCTCAAGCAAACTATTTATGAGAAGGAAATATTGGTAATAATACATGCACTTAAGAAATGGTGACCTTACCTAATGGGAAGACACTTCAAGGTAAAAATCAATCATAATAGTCTAAAATACTTTTTATAACAAATATTATCTTTAGAAGAAAAGAAAAAATGGGTCACAAATATGTTGGGTTATGACTTTGAAATCATCTACGAAAAAGGGAAGCAAAATTTTGTTGTAGATGCACTCTCAAGAAAGGATGAGGATGTGGAAACATTGTGTTGTGCTATTTCTATTATCCAACCAAATTTGATAAAAAAAGCAAGGGATGAATGGAAGAATGGTGAAGCAGGGTGGGAAATCGTTCAAAAGTTGCCAAGGATCCCAGTTCCAACAATATTGCCAGAACTTGACAAGGAAGGAAAAATCATATTGGAACCTGAAGCATTCACAGAACTGAAAAGTCGACAACTATGAAATCGATCAATTTTAGAGTATCTCATCAAGTGGAAGAACTTACCCGTTGAAGATTCCACATGGAAGGATGATAATTTTATATAGAAGCATCAATAAATACTCAAGTGTTGAGGAAAACACTTTTTGAAGGAGAGGGGCATGTTAGGTCCCTATACTACTAGTGTAACCCCTTATTGTTATTAGTACAACCCCCTTATTATATTTTTGTTCCCATGTAGTCCCCATATTATTATTATTGCGCCCCATAGAAGCCCACTATTGTTATTCTTGTGCCCTTACATTATTATTGTTATGTCAACTCTCATTATATTATGACCCCTTAGACTCCAATATATAGAAAGGAGGTCTTTTCATTTGTATCATCCAAGAATTGTTCATTTGTGTAATGTAAAGGAGGTTTCCCCTTTGAAGAGGCTTATTTCTAAGGTGTTTATCTATCTTTTCTATCTTTTTGTGAGCTGGTTTCATAACAGAGACATGAATATCACTGTAACCATGTCACACCACTTTGTAACCTGGACTTTTTGTGATCTAAGTCCAGGGTCTTGCACTCCAACACAACCTGATCAAACTACAAATGCTAGCATGCGAATGGATTTATTGATGTTGAACATGCTAGAAAGTCACTTGATTACTAGTTAATGAAGTAAACTGTTAACAAGCGCGGGAGAAACCAACAATACTGACAATGGTCCTCAAGGTACTTTTAGCACAATGCACAGAATGTGAATACAGGAACTGAAGTCGAACACCCATGAAATCACTCGATCGAAAGCTAATAATGTGAACTTATTGTTGAGTGCGAAGAACTTTCCATTAGGGCATGCAAGCTCTAAGGTATTGGAATGGATTCTCTCGGTCAACTTCCTGGATAATGAGTTGAAGTCGATGGAAAGCGACCATGTTGAAGGAGAGCCATAATGAATCCCATATCATCGATGCGAGACGAGAGGATGTAAAATGATTTTGGATGATACAGAGAACCAAGGGTAAGTGTAACTGTGGAAGGACAACTCTTGAACATATCAGTGACACAACTGGAAGTTTGGCAACTTTTTGGATTCATGGGATTGGTGGTTATGATGATGGGGCAGAGATCAAATGGAAGGAAAAAATGAATGGCCCAAACCCAGGAAGGTCAACGATACAGAGGAGGATGTCCCAACCTGACATGAAGTAAAAAGTGTCATGTTCAAAAAAGAGCTTTCGACATGATTGATAAATTTCCAAAATTTTCCCCCACCATTTATGGCGAGTACCCCAATTAATTTTTAATCGCAATCTTGAAGGGGATAGCATATGCTTGCACTGTAAGTTCATCCTTAGGATGAATCTGACCTAGTAAGTTTAAGGAGCCCTAGTAAGGAGAAGCTCATGTTGGTCATGGTGATGAATCCAATGTTGTTTAATAGTTTAACGAGTCCAGCAAAGGTGTAACTCAGTATCTTTTTCATGTTTAGAGAGTTTGAAAAAGACAAGTAAAAGAAAACTCCACATGGTCCATTTTCATACATTTGTGTCTCCTAAGCTTGAAAAGGTAGAAAAGAATACTTGAGAGAACCACTTGACCATTTTAGTCAAGGAGTACCTTTTTCGTAAATAGTGCCTCCCAGCCTGAAAAAGGGATAAACTTGTATTGGGCAAACGATGTTTCGCATCCGTTAATGATTTCAAAGCAACAAGGGCTCGACCATATTTTCACATTTACAGGGTCAGAAAAGAGTTGAAAGCAGACCCCCTGTTTTTATTCTCTTTATCGAGTCAAAGAGGGAAAAAATACTCAACAATCTTTTCATATGAGTTTAACGAGTTGAGAAAAGAGCGGAAACGTGACTCATCATCATTGTCAAACATCCATCATCTGTTGTTGCACAAGTAAGGTAAGGTGTATTATCGAGTCCCTGAGGAAAAATAGGTCAAAAATATTTACAAAACCTAATATTTTCATGAAAAAATGAATAAAAAGGGGAAAAGTAAATATATTTTTACCATTTACCATTTTACCTTTGATGTGAAGACTTTTTACCCAATTTTGCCCTAATTGTTTCGAAGCAGATTGTGGGAGATCTAATAGGTCAATCGACGAGTCATTAGTTCTAGGTAACAGTTGAAGCCTTGAGCTCCATTTCCATGCTATTGATTTATGTTTTTAGCCCTTTTTTTGGATTTTTAGGGAGGTTTTTGAAAATCGTTTTAGCCCTCGGTCGGCGCAATTTCTGGGCACAAAATCGCGCCGGCTGAGGGTGATTTGCAAAGACATCTGCACCAATTGGTGCAACTATTTTTAAAATAGGTACAATAGTGCCATGGATAGGGAAAAACGCTATGTTCTAAAAAAATGACTGTTTAATATTGAATTTTATGTGCCAAGGATGATTATTGACTTAAATTAATGGCTTTTGCAAGAGAGAATCACTGAAAATGGTGGATTGGAAGGAAAGGGAACATGAAGATGTTATCACCCAAGAAATGAATGATCCAAATTGCCTAGAGGCTTTGAGGGCTTGCGGTATCCTCAAATTCTTCCTTACACCAGGGATGTGGGCCTAGCTTGAGTTGCTTCGATACTTGATAAGCCTTTGGGACATTAATTGAGAGATTTTTGTCATTGGGGACTAGGAGCTGGAGCTAACAACTTTAGATATCTAATTCATCATTTGGATATCTTGTAGAGGTGAGCCATTGAACTTGTATGGGTTGCATCTGATCGGTGCAAGCATATCTTCCTTGCTTGCCGAACACTGCCCTAAGGCCCTGAAATCCAAGAGTGGGAAGATAGATATTTCCAGTGTGTGGGATTTGACACTGAGGGTGCTTCTATTGACTATCAACAGAGTGGCGGGGTCCCAGGCAGAACATGAGACTAACAAGCGAAGTTCCTTTGTGCTATTGACTACACAACTCCTACGATCTTCAATTAGGCGAAGGCCATGAAGATGAACATCAAGCGCCAGTTGTCCAAGGCCAAGGCGGGGAATCTGAAGCAATTTGGATTCAGATTAGTACTTGTGAACCTCTTCTTGGAACGAGTGCCATGGTTCCAGTATCAGTTGAGTGAGGTAGATTCTCCTATGCCACACGATCCGTAGATGGCCCACTAGAGTCGTTTGATGCCCATGATCACTGGGGGTCAGCACATGTCATACCAACCTACATTCTTCTCATGGCTATGATGACAAAAGATTGTCATGGAGGATTGGCCATATACTGACAATGGTTTCCATGGAGGTTTAGATATTCCCTTACCAGATGGAGAGGACTTTGATGACGAAGGTAAAAAATCAAATTTTTAATTTTGATATTTTTTAATTGTTTTTAGCATATGCATGCTTATAACATTTCTCTTGTTTATGTAGATGTTGGACCAGAGCGGCTAGACGGGATGTCCCCGATAGCCAGGTGCATCCCTCACCCTATTGATGTTATTTACCCTTATCAGGAAGGTAGTGACAATGAGGAGGAGATCGCGAGGAACCTTGAGGGGTTAACTCATGGTATCCTGGAGTATGCTCGGATAGGAGACATGCCTTGTCGGTACAAGAGGCACATGGTGGGAGTCTCAGATCCGATCCACTGGCTACTAATTCATATTGCACAAGCTGTCTCATGCTACCGTGACCACCATGCTGATTAGTTCCTAGGTCCAGCAGTTACATATTTTTTTAGGCCTGCGTGCCACAGATGTATGAGGCTTGTGAGCTGCTGATGTTATTTTAGACACACATATTATTTTTTGGGGTTATGATGTCTAAAAAATTCTCACCATATATATATGTTGTATTTTCCTGTCTATTATGGTACAAATGGATTCACTTATCTTTTACATGTGTCACAAATTTCTATCCATAACGTAATTAGCTAATGCATATGTCAATGTATTCATGCATCTAGGAATATGATGATATGTAATATAATAAAAATTTATTTTCATTAGATAGATACAGAGATACATTCGTAATATTTAAGGGTTCTGGATGGAATATTTCCTGTTGAGTTGAAGGATGACAAGCTGTGAATCCAGGTTGACAACCAATTCTCTGATTCCCAGAGTGATGGCTTCTAACAACAGTTTGATGACTGCACTGTATTCAACAATGTTGTTGGCTGTATGACCTAGGCAGATACCTTAAAGGTCATTCAATTCAACGTTAGGGTCATATATATCCCATACCGTGGATGATAGGTTTTGGGTACTACGATAAGCACCATTGGTGAAACCAATGTGAGGAGTCATAGACATCTGCAAAGCAAGAAAAGCATAATAAACAAGAAATATGTTTGAAAAATATCACATAAAACCAAGCTGTACAAAAAATGAGTCACATAGTAATGTACATAAGTAACCATGCATGATGACCTAAGCATAGTAATTTTTGAGGTAAAGCCTGTTTCAGGGCTCATCGAGAGGATTTCCTTCATAATCAATAAGCTCATAGGCTCCTTTATGCAAAACACATTTTACAATATAGGGCCCATGCCACATAGGTTTGAACTTTCCTATCCCCAACTTATCATTAGCTTGGTCGTATAATAGGACCAAATCACCCTCAGAGAATGCACGAGGGGAGACCTACTGATCGAAATGGGATTTGACCCATTTCTTTTCTGCTTCGTTGACCAAGGCAGTGAGACAGAGAGTCTCATCTAGTCATTCTAAATATAAGAGGCGTTCCTCTTGAGGTGATGTTTTGGGGAGGAGTTCAACAACTAACTTGAGTGAAGGAATCTCACATTCGATTGGCAATGTTGCTTCCAAACCATAGACCAGCTGGAATGGTGTGAAACTAGTTACGTCTTTGGTTGAAGTTTAGTAGGCCCACAAAGCTAAAAAGAGGATGAGATGCCAATTTGACTTGTGCATCCCAATAGTACGCTGAAGCATTATGACCAAAACCTTGTTCATGGATTTGACTTGGCCGTTGGCCTGAGGGTAATATGGGGTCGAGCCATCGTGGCGCAAACCCAATGCAGATGTTATCTCTGCTATCATGTAATCTCTAGAATGGGAGCCATGGTCTGTGACAATGGCTTGGGGTACACTGAACTTGGAAATAACATGGTTAAAAAGAAATTGAGCTACCATCTTACCATCTACAGAATATGTAGGCATCACTTCAACCTATTTGCTGAAATAATCCACAACGACGATAATATAGCCATGCCCCCTGACCGAATGAGGGTTACATGTCATATAATCGATGCCCCATTGGGAAAAGGGACCAATGGTAATGACAGGGTGTAGGTGAGCGGGTGGGGTGTGCATCTTGAGTTGGTAAATTTGTCATTCATGGCACTTACGAACATCAAGAATGTAGTCTTTGAATATATATGGGAAAAAATAACCAGCACGAAGGATTTTTTGAGTTGTAGCGTAATCAGACATATGACCACCACATGCCCTAGAGTGGCAATCATTGAGAGCTCTTTCAACTTCCTTGATTGTGAGGCATCGATGAAGAACATAATTGACCTCAACACGTTATAAAGTATCACCAATAATATGGTAGGGTTGGGAATGATGCAAAATCCTTCGATAATCATCCATGGTCAACACGGACTTGTTGGGTTGTGTTATATTCTTTACATGACTAGCCCACGTAATTAACCGGGGGGATTATATGGGGGGCAGAGCCCCTTCGTTGCATCGATTGTGTAGCGGGGGGGGGGGGGGGGGTCCGTGGGGGTTTGAGGTGTACCCATAACCCCATTTTATGGGGTACGGGGTAGCACCTAAGAAAATTTTGGTTTTGGACCCTATGTTAGGATGGGTGGGGCCACCTACGGTTTTGTGCATGATTTTTGCACATGTTTTTGGATGTGATGGATTTTAGTCCATGGTATTGGATGCGATGGTTTACGGTCCATGGTATTGGACATGATGGTTTTCGGTCCATGGTATTGGATGCTTCGGCATGTATAAATATGTATTATAACCATGGAAAATTTTAAGAACACCCCCTAAATTTATAAGTATAATAAATGGGCGAATCTTCATGGTATATAGGAAAAATGGAAGGCGATTTTATCAATAATATAAT
>APFE031632040.1:112546-217665 GCA_000404065.3 Pinus taeda
GGTCATAGGGGGTTTGAGGTGGACCCGTAACTCCACTTTATGGGTTCTGGGGTAGCGCCTCGAAAATTTTTGGTTTTGGACCCTATGTTAGGATGGGCAAACCCAACTATGGTTTTGTGCATGATTTTCGCATATGTTTTTGGACACGATAGTTTTCGGTCCATGGTATTGGACGTGATGGTTTTCGGTCCATGGTATTGGATGCTTTAGCATGTATAAATATGTATTATAACATTGAAATGAACATAATGAAAAATCAAGCTGGTAGTCTCGATTTTGGGATCCAGGGGAAAATCTCTGTGTATATGTGTTTTATGTGTTATTCTCTCGCATTGTTTATTTTCTGTGTTTCAGAATTCGTATGCACATAATTTTTGTACAAGGTTAAAACCTATAGGACTGAAACATGGAGGTTTGGAGATACACGATGATATCATCGTACCATGGATCAAGGGTGCTAATCAGGAAAAGGGCCTCATCTGGAAGTTATTCATCTGCACCAGCAAGGAGAGCCTTGGAGGGGAGGGAACAAATCAATTCAAGAAAAACAAGTGCCTTCTTAGATTTGGCCATAGTGAAGACAAAATCGAATTCTTGCAGGATAATGATCCATTTAGAATAATTACTCTCATATAGGTCATAGGGTTGCATTCAGAAATCACTATAGTCATACATAAAAGGATATACTACTGAAAGCGTTGAACAACCTAGACGATAGCCAAAGCCAACTTCTCAACATGTGCATAATGAATTTTAGTGTCGAGGAAATTCTGACTAAGGTAGTAGATTACATGTTCGCTACCTTCGTCATCGTGTTGGACTAAAACCATAGCAATGGTGCTAGGGGCCGCGGCTAGGTAAAGGACATAATCTCGATAATAGTCTGACAGATGCAACAGAGGATAATTTATGAGGAAGGCCTTAATATCATCAAAAGATTTTTCGGCCACCTCATTCCATGCAAAGGGTGTTCCTTGTTTGAGTAACTAGGTAAATCCTATGGCTAGCCTGACATAGTTGGGTATAAAATGATAGAGAAAGTTGGCCTTTCCTTGTAGGCTGTGGAGTTGGTGCAGTGAAGAAGGAGGGGGTAAATTTACAATGGCATCGACTTTTAGTGGATCTAGGTGAATAACGTCCTTGGAAACAATGAAGCCGAGGAGTCATCCTAATTCCATGTTGAAAACACATTTGTGTGGATTTAACCAAATATTGTAATTTCTGCAGCATAGAAAAATCTACCGAAGATGGTCTGGATGGTCTTGGCGCTTACGAGAATGGGTAGGAAGGTCATAAAAGTAAGGCTGGACAAAATTGCAAATATCATGAAATGCGTAGGATATTTCCTATTGAAATGTGGCCCCAACATTTTTGAGGCCGAAAGGGAGCTTCTTGTACACAAATGTACCCCATGGGTAGATAAAGGTTGTGTTCTCTTGATCAGCTGGTGCGATGTTTATCTGGTTATAACCATAAAAATCATCCATAAAGGAAAATATCTTGCTCTCGACACATTCATCAATGATTTGATCAATGAAGGGAGTAGGATAGTGTCTTTAGTATAGGGACGATTAAGATCTCAATAATCCATGCAAACGTGGATTGTGCCTTGTTTTTAGTCACCGAGACAATATTCAACACCCAGTCTATAAGGGGAATGGGATAAACGAACCTAGCCTTGAGAAGCTTTTCGACTTCACCCTTAATAGCAACGACCTTCTTGGGGTGCACTAGGTGAAGCTGTTGGTGAACAAGCTTCTCGTATGGATACATTGGTATTTCATGCACCACGATGCTAGGATCAATGCCAGTCATTTCTTCATAAGACCATGCAAACACATCATGAAATTCTTGAAATAGATGAGTATATTTCTTGGTCTCATCTGGAGAACAAGATACCCTTATATGAACATGTTCAATGAAACTGGGTTTGATAGAAATATCAATCGACATCATTTGGATAATATTACCTAGATTTCCTTCTGACCATACTTCATGAGTAACAGTCGGTGGCGGAAAAGGAGAAGATGACTCTTCGAAAGTGGTAGACATGATCGCCAGGCGAGGCAAGAATGAGGAGCAATGATGAGTATCGATCCATGGTGGTTCCTCAAGAGACATGATTTCCATGATACCTTCATCAACTATGAAGGTCTCGGCTAAGGGATTAGATGATTCCAAAGTGCCAAGCCATGTGGATTGAGAGCACATATTGAGAGAGGTCCTTGACATATGAGAATCAAAGGATGTATATTTCGAAGCTGAAACAATTTCCACATAATTGAATTCGATGGGACTAAGTGGCATAACCTCGCCCCAAGTATCAACAAGATCTGGTGTAGGTATGACCCAGGGATCAGATTTGACTGAGATCATGTTGACAGAGGCAACATGAGGAGGTGGGAGTGGAAAGATTCCCATTAAGGTAGAATCTTTGAAGAGACCTACCCCCACACTCTCATAGGGAGCACCAGAGTGGTTAACGTACAAAACATTTCCATCCAAGGAGGAAGAGGCAAAGAAAGACAACTGATCGACAGTGACAATTTTCCCTCGATGGGGAAAACGGATCATGCGGAACAAGGAGGAGGCCACAGCATGCATGGCATGAGTCCAACTTCGGCCAAGAGATTATAATTGAGATTAGTGTTAATAGTTTCTACTTCAAACTACACTGTCTTGCCCTCTAGTGTTATGGCAAGGTTATGTAAGACATCGAAGGGTTGCAAATTGTGCCCATTGAAGGCTTCCAAAGTGTTCGAAGGCCGGTTCAGTGTAGGGGAATCAATAGCCTTCCAGCATGCAGTTGACATGACGTGGGTGGAAGCACCTTCATCAATGACAGTGTAGTGGATGGTCTTCTCATTAATGACTACGTGAATAAGAAAGGAAATCTAATGAGGAAGCCATGGAACATGGTTCTCCATATCAAAACATATCAAGCTAGAATTAGTGGGATCAATGCCCTTGATAGATGACAACAAATATTTTTGCTGTGATGGGAATATTTGGAGTACCTCAAGAGCCGACATGGCTGATGGTGCCTCAGCCAAGTCCTCAACAACATTGTAGTGCTGAGTGGCTCGAGCATTGGGATTATAGGAGGATTTCCGTAGCACACCTCGAGAGGGTGGCCGCATACCGGAATTAGGGTTAGGGCGCTCAATTTGCAGAGGGCTAGAACTCAAGGTAGAAGAAGAAGGTGCAAATTCTTTTTCTTTCCCAGCTTCCGAAGCTGGTGTTTGATAATATTTCGATAAGGTAGCCATATTAATAGGCATGCTCATCATTTGTGGTGAAGTAAAATTATAAGTGCGGACATGAACGAATTCCTCTAGCCTGATAATGGGTCTAGCCACAATAGTTACATTCTATGGAAGATTTCCATAGGTTAGAATCAATCAAGAGGACCTACCTCTTGGTCTCTTATCCTGCTTGATGATGTCCTCGCTTGCTCACTCCAACAATCTCTCGCTTCCTTCTTCAAGCTCCTGAAACAAGTAAACAACAAAAACACACAAACACAGTAATAGACAAATGCAATTCAACCTACTTAACAAGTCAAGAAACATTAAGACATGAATATGTAATATTACAAAACATGTAGTAAATCAATTGATAGTTGCATATATTAATATCAAAGAGAGATTACAACCATTTGTCTTGATGTTGCAGTCTTCCTCTGACAAGACTAGGTTCCCACACACTTCTGCTAGCATTCCACGATGACTTCAAACAATAATAATTTAAAAGCTCTTCCCTTTAGGCTTCACTCCAAATCAAAACACACTTCTCCCTCACACAACTAGATAGCTACAACTAGTAATAGATTTCTTGTCTACTCCAAAATAGCATCAACACTCTGCAACTAGAACACTCACACTCAGCCAAAAACTATCAATTGTGACTAGTTTGTGCTTGGGATGAAGGGAGGTTTATATAGGAAATATGGATGAGAGATGGATCCTCTTCTCATGGGAGAAGGACTTATCACTTGAGGTAGTTCCATCATTATAGGGGAAAGGAGCCCAAATTGTTATCCTCGACCCCATCCGGCCAAACCATTTAGCAGACTTCCATTACGGAGCTTCTAGAGCTGGAAGCTTCAGCTCTAATTTAAAAAAATTTCCATAATAGGACCGACGTGATTGAGACACAACCCAGTCACTCCGGTTGGCAGCAAGGAGTAATGCTAATATCTACACATTGGTGCAGGGGAGACAAAGGCCATTAGCTCTAGTCTTGTAAACTAGGAAAAATAGAAGTTTCAGGGGAAATGGTGATCTAAAAATTGGGCCTAAAGGCTTCTTGTCAAGCTTACAAGAACCTCTCCCACTTCCAAAGCTTAAATATTCCCAAGATCTAGTGATTAACCAATTGTGGAGTTTAAGAGTGCTTGAAATAGGTGTATGCTTGTGTTTGTCTTTAAACTATTTGTGTACCTTAAGTTTATTTGCTTGAACTAATATAAAACATATAGCAACAAATAAAATAGCAAATACAATGCAGCAACAAGAAATCAGACATAACAGCAATATAATATGGAGTTCACCCAAAACTCTTGGGCTATGTCTCCTTTAGCTCTAGTCAACTCAACTAGGCTCTTTAGGATTATGGCAAAGTCCTTTTACAAGCTCCATGCTCAACTCCACTAGTTTACACTGAACACAATGGGCTTAGAACACCATCTTCTCCCTGGCTCTAAAGCTCTCCAACTTTTTGGCTCTGGCTCTCGCTTTGGCTCTCAACTTTAGCTCTAGCTCTGGCTCTGGCTCTTAGCTCTTAGCTTTGGCTCATGGCTCTGGCTCTGGCTCTAGCTCTTAGCTCTTGGCTTTGGCTCGTGGCTCTGGCTCCGGCTTTGGCTCTGGTTCTGGCTCTTGGCTCTAGCTCTGGCTCTCATCTCTAGCTTTGGCTCCTGGCTCTGGGTCATGGCTCTGGCTTTGTGTGCCTCTGTAGTCCACTTGACCTCCAAGCAACCCTTCAGCAGCCTTCCAGTGACCCTTTTAGTCCTCCAGCTCCCTTGACAACCTTCAACTACCTTCAGCATTTGTGCTCTCTGTGTTTTTATCATGCATCGGTTATAATCCTCTATCATTAAAGAACCTAACTATTTCCTCACAAGAATCTGTTTACAAATGGAAAGGAATTGTTGGTGTGGTGGAATCCGATCGTTTTACCTTCCTTTGGCTGTGTTAGCCAAATAACGGAAATACACAGGAAACGCACGCAAAACACATCATGGGCCTTTAGCCCAGACTTCAAATATTATGGAATCAGCCCTATAAACCTATTGGGTCCGTCCAAATATCGCTTATCACTATCACTTAGGCGGGAGGTCTAAAAACCTCAATACACGGGAATACACAGAAATCCCAAATTCCCAGATTTCAAAATCTATGAGATCAAGTCTATAATCCCTTTTGGGTCTACCATCCATCGCAAGATCGCAATTGCATTGTCACATGGCCAAATGGCCAAAAACCCATTTACACAGGAAATACATTGAAAATCTGAATTTCTAGATTTCAAATATCATGGAATCACGATTATAAATTCCATCAGGTCTGCCCTTTATTGCAAATTTCATATCGGCATATCGCAGTGCATTGGCCCTTTGTATCGGGGGTTCACCGATTTCCATTCGCTGATATCGCCGATCACTCCATTGGAACATCGACATATCACATATTGCTATCGCAACAGCCCTGGGGGTCTTCCCTTTAGTCACAACGATCGCCAATCTACCAATCAGATCCTAACCATTGATTTGCGACTGCTAATCCAACGATTGACAGTCAGTTTCAGGTGTGTAACTTGCATGAGGATTAACTGCCCAAAAAGTCAGTTTCCTCTCTCCTCCATTGTGCCACACATCGGCCAATGTATGGATTCGGGTGGATCTTGTCCAATACCACTTATCGCCCAAGGCCCGCCCGAAATACCGCTTACTACCCCTTCCTTTCGGAACTCAAAAGATTTTCCTGTTTGGTTTATAAATCTGTCGGCTCCACTGAAGCCTTCGTGCCTATTTTAAGTCCTTCAGCCTTAGTTTATTGTGATGCAATGGGTTCTAAGGGTTTTTATGTTAAAAAACACATTTTCCCTTAAGTCCCATTTATATAAGAATTTGCCTCCTTTTCAAAGGACAAAGGCAAACTTATTTTTGCGATAACTTCTTCATTCGAAGTCCATTTTAGACCATTCAAGTTGTAGTAGATTCAGAATGAAAAGATCTACACAATGGGGCTATTTCCAAGAGCATCCTTGGACTTTCATTTTCCTATATGAGGAACACTTTAGAAGTCTATCTTAGATCTATTTTGGATCACACCTTCCCACTAAAAGAACTTTCCGTCTCCAAAAGACTGACATACTGATCTGAACAGTAAATGAGAGTAATAAAACCTTCTTCTTTCAGCCTCCATACAATTGCCTTGCATAGTGCCTCTAAACTGAAGCCATTTACCACTCTCCTTCCTGGATATGCTGGTCCTCCTCGGAAGAACTGGTTTCCTTCTTGACTTCATGCAGAACTCCTGCTGATATGGTCACAAATGGTAGTTTGAACTTCTCTACCTTGATCATTGATCCAAGGTGGCTCAAACAAATGGGAAGTTACATCTGCTTCAAAAAAGTTCCATTTGTACCTGTTTGACAAGCTATCAACAACAACTGTTAACAACAACAACAATACAGAAAACAACTAGATCGCCTAAACTCTTGCTTCAACAAAAGAAACATATTTTCACATCTTGTGAACACCTCCATGTATTACATCTGCATAAACATGATGGACTAGATAACAAGCCCACAAAACATGCCTTTAAAGAAAATGACCCTTCAAGTCAAGCATGTAGAAAAAGACCTCTAGGACTCTTTTTCAAAAGATGAAACACTTCATCATTATCTCCATCTTGGAGACCAAATCATCTTTTCTCAGGTTGATATTACATGCATGCCAAAGCAACCAAACCTTCAAGTTAATTACACGTACATGTTCAAATACAAGGAAATCATCAACATCCCTGTGTTCATGCTTATCAATCTCATGCATGCATTTCATCCTTCAACTTTCGCTTAAGCACACTATACTTTCGAAGCTGAAATTAAATATAATGTTGCAACAATAAAGTGAGCCTTCTACTCAACCTTTTTCCATTCACCATCTTGGTAAAAACCTACAACTTGCATTCCATCAACAAAGAAATGCAAACAAATGCCTTATATAATTAAACATGCAATCTTAATTGGAGAAGAACTCTAACCATTTCTTACCAATCCCTTTCAAAGGTCTTTCCTTTGTCTGCACATCAGCATCAACATGTGAATCATCCTGAAACACATCAATCATGGAAACTTCCTTTCCATTCTTGCCATTTTCTTTCACCATATCCATCATGATGAAAAAGTCTTCCTTATTTTCTCCATCAAAGAATCTTGTGAAGAAAGAAGAATTTGAGGACTCACTTGTAGAAGTAGTCATTATGCCAATGAACAAAAGAACTTCAACAAGATTAACAAAGAGCTTATTCAAGCAACCTTTTTCAACAAACCTCTTGTGCTTCAAGGATTTATTTGAGGTACTTTGCGATAAGAAGAATGCCTTTAGCCCTTCTTCCTTCTTGTCCTTCCTAGACTGAGCTATTAATAGCTTTCCCTTCATCTCTACAAACTCAAACAATAGTCAGTCTATAAACAAGCATAAAATCAACCTCTGGCTATTTAAACACTTTTCAAACAAGCAATATTTGCTTTGTCAACCAAGCATTCTGATCTAATACCACCTGCATCATGATACCATCTACTCTGGTATAACTAGTTCTAATATAACCTTCCTGAAGGTGGGGTTAATCAATCTCAAGCTCTAATACCACCTGATCTGAAAATGGGGCCTAAAGGCTTCTTGTCAAGCTTACAAGAACCTCTCCCACTTCCAAAGCTTAAATATTCCCAAGATCTAGTGATTAACAAATTGCAGAATTAAAAAGTGCTTGAAATAGGTGTATGCTTGTGTTTGTCTTTAAACTGTTTGTGTGCCTTAAGTTTATTTGCTTGAAGTGATATAAAACATATAGCAGCAAATAAAGAAACAAATACAATGCAACAACAAGTAATCACACATAACAGCAATATAATATGGATTTCACCCAAAACTCTTGGGCTACATCTCCTTAAGCTCTAGTCAACTCGACTAGGCTCTCTGGGATTATGGCAAAGTCCTTTTACAAGCTCCATGCTCAACTCCATTGATTTACACTGAACACAATGGGCTTAGAACACCATCTTATCCCTGGCTCTAAAGCTCTTTGGCTTTCTGGCTCTGGCTCTCAACTCTGGCTCTGGCTCTGGCTCTGGCTTTGGCTCTTAGCTCTGGTTTTGGCTTTGGCTTCGACTCTTAGCTCTAGCTAGTGGGTCTGGCTCTAGCTCTGGCTTTGGTTCTCGCTCTGGCTCTTGGCTTTGGCTTTGGCTCTCAGCTCTGGCTTTGGCTCTAGCTTTAGCTCTGGCTTTGGCTTTGGCTCTTGGCTCTAGCTTATGGCTTTGGCTCTCTGTGCCTCTATAGTCTACTCAACATCCAAGTGACCCTTCAGGAACCTTCTTGCGACCCTTTTCAGTCCTCCAACTCCCTTGGCAACCTTCAGCATTTGTGCTCTCTGTGTTTTTATCATGCATCGGTTACATTCCTTCATCATTGAAGAACCTAACTATTTCCTCACAAGAATATGTTTACAAATGGAAAGGAATCGTTAGCGTGGGGGAATTCAATCATTTTGCCTTCCTTTGGCTGTGTTAGAAAAATAACTGAAATACATAGGAAACGCATACAAAACACATCATGGGCCTTTAGCCCGAACTTCAAATATTATGGAATTGTCCCTATAAACCTATCAGGTCCATCCAAATATTGCTTATCACTATCACTTAGGTGGGAGGTCTAAAAACCTCAATACATGGGAATACACAGAAATCCCAAATTCCTGTATTTCAAAATCTATGAGATTGGGTCTATAATCCCTTTCAGGTCTGCCATCCATTGTGATATCGCAATCGCATCATCACATGGCCAAATGGCCAAAAACCCATTTACATGGGAAATGCATTGAAAATTTGAATTTCCAGATTTCAAATATTATGGAATCGTGCTTATAAATTCCATCGAGTCCACCCTTTATCACAAGTTGCAAATTGGAATATCACAGTGCATTGGCCCTTTATATAGGGGGTTTGCCAATTTCCAATCACCAATATCACCGATCGCTCCATCGGAACATCGGGATAATTCATATCGTTGCCGCAACAACCCCGGGGGTCTTCCTTTTGGTCATGCCAATCGCTGACCTGCCAATTAGATCTTAATTGTTGATCCGCGACTGCTAATCCAACGGCTGACAATTTGTTTCTAGCACGTAACTTTCACGAGGATTAACCACCTGAAAAGGTATTTTCCTCTCTCCTCTACAGTGCTATGCATGGGCCAATGTATGGATTCAGCTAGAGCCTGTCCAATACCGCTTACTACCCCTTCCTTTCAGAACTCAAAAGGTTTGCCTATTTGGTTTATAAATCCGTCGGGTCCGTTGAAGCCTTCGCGCTTGTTTTATGTCCTTCAACGTTATTTTATTGCGATGCAATGTGATGGGTTCTAAGGGTTTTTATGTTAAAAACACATTTTCCCTTAAGTCCCATTTATATAAGAATTTGCCTCCTTTCCAAAGGACAAAGGAAAACTTCTTTTTGCGATAACTTCTTCATCCAAAGTCCATTTTAGCCCATTCAAGTTGTAGTAGATTCAGAATGAAAAGATTTATGCAATGCAGCTATTTCCAAGAGCATCCTTGGACTTTGATTTTCCTCTGTGAGGAACGTTTTAGAAGTCTATCTTAGATCCACTTTGGATCAAATGGTGCAAAAGGGAATTGATTTGCTTATGAAGAGGAACACAATGGGAGTTTCTTCATGAAGGAAAATCATGCAGGGTTCACTGTAGAGGTCCTCCAAGATCAAGGAACGGGGAGTATAGGGACAATGACAAAATGCTGTGTAACAAATAGATAATTGCCACCTACTGCTGAAATTTGTACAGACACTGCAACAAGTCTTCTGCAACTTCTGCAAATCAGTAGGTCACGAGGAGCGCAATTTCCGTAGTTACGAGTTAATGATGGAGAGAACGCCAATGTATCGAATGTAGATAGAAAATAAGCCTTTGGATCAAGGTGTTGGGGGAGTGCGAGGAGGGTATTAGGGGCACGGGTGAGGCCAAGGTGGAGGAGAACTTGCACAAGGTTGGGGACAAGTTATTTGCTACAATTGTGGAGGGTTAGGACACTATGTGCGAGAATGCATGAACCCAACACATTTGTTGTGCCAATACTGTACTCAGTTTGACCATGTGACATAAGACTACCCTGTATTAATAACTAAGATGTGTAAAAAGGGGACGCAACCTCAACAACCTACCTAGAATGTGCAGATGATGAGGGATGAACCCTGTGAAGAGGATCCTAATGTGAATATTGTGTTGCGAAATGGAATGATGACTGGCAAAGATAAGGGAAAGAAACCTGAAGAAGGTGAATGGGTCTGTAAAGCTCTAGAGAAGGAGGTTGGCTTTGATCTAGAACACGCAAAATAGACCTTCATGGAAGTGAAGAAAATCTTTACTAAGGCTTCTACCTCAGGAAGTCAGGATAAACAGTTTGAAGAAATGGACCCATCCATGCTTACTACCTCCCTGGAGACCTGTATGAAGCTACTACGCGATAGCAAGGCTGTGAAAGGATTAGAAGAGTTAATTAATAAATGCGGTGGTAAAGAAAATAATCCTGAGGGACCAAACATGGTCAGGAAAATTGGTAAGCATAAGGTAAAAATAGGGCATGAGATGAGGCTCACTGCACAAATAGGAGAACATGAAATGGACCAAGTTATTCTGGATCTTGGGTCAGATGCGAATGTTTTACTGAAACAAACATGGGAGAGAATGGGGAGTGTTACAAAAAATTTTATCGCTATCCCTGTACTCCCTATTCCATGATCCTGAAGCACCTCTACAATGAACCCTACATGCTTTCACATCATGAAGAAACTCCCATTGTGTCCCTCTTCATGAGTAGAACAGATTGAATCAATTGAGCCCTTTCTCAGTCGTGTCGATCCTCTTTTGGAAATTTTTATGGAGCCAAAGCTTCCAGCTCTAGAAGCTTCATAATGGAAGTCTGGTAAATGGTTAGGCTGGATGGAGTTGAGGAGGTCCATTTGGGCTCCTTTCCCCTATTAGGATGGAACTAATCCAAGACATAAGTCCTTTTCCCATGAGAAGAGGAACCATTTCCCATCCATCCGAGCCATATAAACCTCTATTTTTCCCAAACAAAAGCTAGTTTTAGTTTGGAGTTAGAATAATCAGCAAGACATCTATAGTCTAAAGTTTTCTAGTGTATGTTTGAGGGAGAATAGTGTGCTTTGGTGTGATTTGAGACTAGAGGGAAAGAGGCCTTAAAACCTTTATTGTTGGGGTTGTCCATGAAGTGCTAGTAGAAGTGTGGGAACCTGGATACGTCAGAGGAGACCAGCAATGTCAAGGAATCTGTTGTAATCTCTTTTTGATTTCTATAAATGAAACTATCTATTGATTTCCTACATGAAGTTTCATTTTATATCTTTATGGCTTAATTTTCCTTATCTTGTTAAGTAGGCTGAATGCAATATTGTATGCTATTACATTTGTTATTTACTGTTGTTTTCTTGTTTTAGGTGTTTGAAGGAAGGAAATGAAGGATAGCTAGAGTGAGGAAGCAAGATCATCACCAAGCGGAATAATGTTCTAAGAGGTAGGCCCTCTTAATTGACTCTAGCTTAAGGAAATCTTCAATAGATTGTCTGTTTGTGACTAGACCCACTCTCTCGAGCTGGAGGAATTGTTTGTGTTCACACTTAGAATTTACTTGCATCACAAATTGCAACTCCACTAGGGAGCCAATCCTTTTATTTGATTGATTGTAATTTCATGGTCTTGTGAGAAATTTTCTAGAATCACCATTTCCCTCTAGTGTTCTCTGCTTTGCCTAGTTTACTACTCTAAGTCTGAAATTTACAATAGCAAGCCTGGTTTTTATCTGAGGAAATTTTTATTTTTTCCTTTGAAACCTCAAGAAGCACAGTTTTTTCTAGAATAGTCGCCTCGATCAGATCGAGTTTCTCAAAAATAGTTGTGACGACCCCCTTCTGGTGCTTTTTGTCAGTTAGGCAGTCGCACATATGCTTGCAGGTGGAGATTAGGGTTTACCCCAGATCTCAACCAATGTGTCTTTCTCTCCTAATTTTTTCCTCTCAGCTTGTTTTAGACTATTTCTCCCTGACTGGAAAGCTTGATTTGGCTTGGTTTATGTGCTTGTTGGTTTGCCTTCCTTTGCTTGATTTCTTGAGTCTTTGGATGGTTAGTGGCTCTAGGACTTCTAGGTTGTCATCCATTCAGCTGATTGTGAACTCAGTGAGTCAAGTTGCTGGTGAATTTACTCCTTGCATCTTGTTTGTAGTCCTCTTATTGCTTTGATCTCCATCATTCAAGTTTGAAAAGTTTCGTTTGATTGCTTGAACGTCTCTTTTCCGTCATAGATCCCTTTTCTTGTCTTGTTTTTGGTCGAGTCATTGCATCATTAGTTTGGAAGAAGTTCTTTTTTGTGTATTTTCATCTGTTCCATGATTGATTGTCTCGAAAACTTTTTCATTGAAGTGTTTTACAAAAAATTCCTTTTTGTCATTTCATGAAAAGTACACAATTATAGTTTTCTGCATCAATATGTTACATTAGTTAGCATCATTGAAGACTACAGTTGCATTTGCATTTGAAAAGAAAAATATTTCTCTTTACCTTTGAAAGGACTGCTTGAAGTGCACTTGTTAGGAAAATAGGAATTGGGAAGAGTTTTTTCATTATTTTGTTTTCAAAAAGTAAAGTAGTGAAAAAATCATTTTTCTTTTAGTTGCTTGGTTGTTTTCATTTGATTATGTTTTCTACCCTCTTTAGTGTAAACAATTCATCAAATTAAAAGAGTCTTGTCTCATTTAGCTGCATATAGGATTTTTCGAGTCACATTGCTAAGGCCTGAAAACCGAGACATAATTCAAGATAAACTTTAAAATGAACTCAATTAACCTAAGGCACATTTGAAACCTAACAATCACATCTAGAAGGTCTAGGCTAGATACGTGTTCTGACATCTTTAAACCTAGCAGCTGTTGTTCACTTCAGCAATAGACAATGCTAGTACGGACTTGTGCTCCCCACACTGTCGAGTATATAAAGGGAGACTCCATTAGGCTGCAATCCTTTATCCACAGGAAGCTGAGTCTGGTGTCTTGTAAATGTGATACATTGAACACAACATTTGAGGAGATCACCTGCCCGTACTTATCGGTTTTCTGGGAGGTATTCTATAGTTCATGGTTGTTGAGCATTAGAAAAGGTATGTAATTTCCACTTATTTCGTTATCTTTTCCTTTAATTCATAACTTCTTTACATTATGAGATGGGCATATGATGAAGGATTATGATAAAGTTTAAGAGATTTGTGAGTAACATAAAATGACTAATTATTGCCTTTTTCTATGCAGAAAATGAAGAAAATGGAAGATCGCCATTTAAGAGGAAGAAACAAGGTAAAACCAACTGCAGTCCCTTTGACAGGGAACCACATCCAGACGAGGCAATCCAGATCAGAGTGCATGGGCCAGGAAAAGGAAGAAGAAATGCCATATTAGCACAAGAGGACGAAGAGATAACTAAAATATAACGATATGGCGA
This sequence comes from Pinus taeda, assembly GCA_000404065.3. Classification (NCBI taxonomy): domain Eukaryota; kingdom Viridiplantae; phylum Streptophyta; class Pinopsida; order Pinales; family Pinaceae; genus Pinus; species Pinus taeda. The sequence continues at coordinate 126,351 of APFE031632040.1, forward strand.
ATCCCTCAGGATCAAAGGATCTTAAGGGGTCGCTACCTTAAGAATATCTATATCTTTGGTATTTCCTCCTAGCTGCTATAAAAAGGGACAATGCTACTAGCCCAACATGCAGATTATTGTTGTTTTATAGAATTTACTATTACAAACTGAACTTTGATCATCGACTCTCTTTAAAGAGAAATTACTGTAACTCTGTTTTTATGATTAATATATAAACTTTGTTGCTGTTCCATCCTTGATTCTGGAGTAATTGTGGCAGTGCGTCCCTGGTGGCTAAGGGCCCGGCCCTAGTGGATCACTTGCTTTTTGTACCATTATTTTCCAATTACAAGTTGTTTGTGGTTTGATTTCTTTTACTTTCTTCATTCAGTAATCTGCTATTCCTTGTCATTTCATTTACTGGCTCTGTTATATTTAATTCTTATTTGAATATTAAAGTTATCATTTGCAACTAAAAGGTTATGCTGAAATCATATCGCATTATTGTTCCTTTATAGATTGACATTACTGTGTAACATTGTTGTTCCTTTACAGATTGGCATTTTTATTCATTTAGCTACAGTTTACCTCTAATTGTGATTACTATTCATTCTGATTACCGTTCCATTGCAACTACAATTACTATACCTTTATAACCATGGTTAATATTTATTATGCTAAACTTAGATTACTGATTCCATCATTATAGATTCGTTGTGTGTTAACATTTGATTTAGTTTGTTGTGCATTTACATTTGATTTAGTTCGTTGTTCAATATTTCATAGACTTACTTAAGTTTGTTGTTCAAATCATTTCTTAGTTAAAGATTGCTGCTTAATTCATTCCTGTAAGTTAAAGCTTTGTTGTTCGATCTTTTCAATAGATTAGTTGTTGTTCCCTTTTCTGTTAATTGAATTATCATTTAAAGTGATTGCTTTGGTGTGAACAGAACGATCTGCAACTGCAGTGAACATTGACTATTGCTCTCTGGTTCCTAGATTGGAGATCTTCTCTTTGATTGTTTTTCATTGCATTAGTTTACAAAGGAAAGAGTTATCATTACTGCATCCTTGACTGATGAGTGTTGTAGTTTCTTAAATGAATGATTTAGTTACAAAGCATTTCAATTTCTTGTCATTACATTTAGAGTTTCTTTCCATCATTTATTCACTTTGTAAAAGCACTATACTACTAGCATTAGTCTTGACAAGTGACCGCCTCAGACTGAGTACACTCTTGAGATAACAAATCGTACCTGGATTGATAATTAATGAAGGGTAAATAGAGGTTAAAAAGACCCTTTTTACTGCTCAACATTTTGGCGCCATTGCGGGAAAGAGTGTAGCAATTTGTTTCTTTTGAGAGTAGTGTAAGTACCTGTGAGGAGAGAATTGGGTTTTAAAAATGGAAGGTAAGAACCTGCATATGGAGCATGTAACAACCTTGCTCCCCCACCCACTTCTTGCAGATTTGTTGATATTTTGGGTAGAAATTAGCATTTGATATTTGTGCATGACTAAGCAGAAAAAGCCTGAAAAGAATCCTAAACCACTACCCAAGCCCGATACAGCTAAGGGGCCAGTGACCCTTAGTCGATTGACCTTTATAGAAAAAATCCTTAAAAAAGCACAATCTCAGCCTTCAATAGGACTTAGAAAAGCTGCTTCTAGACAACCTACTAGTTCCCTTCAGGCCACAGGATCACCATCTGTAGCCTTTGCTGAGGTGCACAACCAAATAGAGGAGCAAGATTTTCAAGAAATTGAGAATTCTAGCCCAAAATCATTGCAAGAAGGGAACCTTAATAATCTCTGTGAGGGAAGAGGAGAAACAGGGGAAACTGAAGAACCAAGGTCTCCTCTTGGAATAGCTCAGCCATTAAGAAACCTAGATAAGGGAAGTGCTATAAAAGTAATCCAAAATGAAGAACCTCAAGAGCTAAAATCCCCCCAAACATTAGGACCTCTCATCATCCTAGACAAAGGAAATGTTGTTAAGGCCATTCATGTTAAGACCATTTCGACTCTATCTAACCAGCATAGGAATACCCTCCTAGAAATCCCAAAAGGTTATTGGCACATATTTGACCAAATGGCCCAGAACTAGCAAACCCCCCAAACCTCCACACTGCAATATCCCATTGTAGATACTGCAGTTAATGCACCTATGAAGGAAATTCCTCTCCATCACATCCCTACATTCCATGGCCTAACATCAGAAGACCCAGATGCATTTTTGTTTGAATTTGATGTGCTGTGTAGGGGATACAACTATACCACTAATCCCCAAAAGCTGAAACTATTTCCCTCTAAACTAAAAGGAGTTGCTTTATGATGGTTTATGGGGTTAGGTGGAGGTGTTATAAATCACCAGGATCAGATGAAAGGTGCCTTCCTGAAGAAATATCAGGATTATTGTAGGTTTAGAGAGTTAAAGGATGAAATATTTCAGATGGTAGCTAGACCTAATGAGACACTAGAAGAATATGTTGAACGTTTTTAGTATAATATTCAAAGATCTCCTTATGCATCATTACCCTTGCCTGACAATATATTAAAAACAACATTAATTAAAGGCATGAAGGAACAATGGATTGAAACACTAAATATTATGGGAAAAGGAGACATCTATCAAGAATATTTTGCTAACATCATTGATTTATGTATCAGGAGCTCATGAGGCAGCACAAGGCTAAAACCATCGAAACATGATAAGTTTACAAGGGACAACAAGACCTCTGGAGAAGGAGTAACTCGTGCAGAAACCGAAAATTTACTAGAGAATTTTAAAACTGATATATTGGGGACTCTGACAATGCAGCTTGATATTATGTAAGAAAAACATAAACAAGCAGAAGCAGAGCAAAATTTGGTAGTATTATGTCCAAGATGAAGAAAGAAACACAACCACAAAGAGTGGCCATTAGATGCAGTTCAAGTTTGTGCTATTTGTACAAAAGACCACTCTACGGACAGCTGCCCCTCACTTCCTGGTCTGAAAGCAGTATATAAAGAAGCAGAAGAAGAACTAGAACCAACGTACCTACTTAATCAGCGCCGTCAATGATAGCCACGACAATCAGGTATGTTCCCAGATCCATCTTCTCCTTTCCAACCTCCACAATATCATGCTCAACAATATAATACAATGTGGCAAAATCAACCTCCCTTCTCAAATTGGTCACAACAATCATTTCCTTCATCATCACCATGGCCGAATCAAGAAATCCAATCTAATTGGCCAAATTTTCCCTACGCTCCACCATATTGGCAAAACAATGCATATCCAACACAATGGTCCCCTCCCACTTCATAGAGTCAAGCCTGGCAGACAAACTGGAAAAGACTGATGAATCGGCCAGTAGGAACCATTCCACTCCCTCAACCTACACTGCCAGCACTACAACAAAACCCTTAGTCCAACTTAAGACCGCAACTCCTAGCCCAACCCAACCTAAACCCAAATAACAAATTGGTTCAATCTGTTCAAATAATTGAAACACCAGAACTAGAAACTAATCTAAGGGAGTGCAACGACCTTCAATTAAGGTCTTAGCGCATTATAGAAACTAAGGGAAATAAAAATGTTCAAGTTGAAAATTAGTTACCTGTAGAACAACCATTACAAGAAGAAGATGTGGTTAGAAAATAGACTTGTGACCAAGAAACCACATCTTCTCCCCCATTACCAGAATGATTAATCATACCGCACCCTATAGAACATCCTAACTTTGATATTCTGGGAGAACTAAAGAATTTGTACATAAAAATCCCACTCCTCCAAGCTATATAAGATATCCCAATATATGCAAATACCATCAAAGAGATATGCATAAAAAATCCGAGGAGAATAACAAATAACCCAACAGTCCAAGTAGTTGGCACCCTTTTTGATCTATTATCAAGAAGAGAGGCACTTGTCAAATAGGAAGACCTAGGAAATCCAATAGAGACAGTGCAAATCAATGGAAAAACCTTTTCAAATGCCTTAGTTTATTTAGGGCCTGAAATTAATATTTTAACAACCACCACTTGTCAAAAACTGGGCATTACATCAGTAGAACCAACTTCCACCTCATTAAAACTAGCTGACTGATCAGTGGTTAGGCTAGAAGGTACACTACATGATGTCATGGTATCTGTTGATTCCTGGGAATATCTTGCCAACTTTCTAATAATAAACCCCAAAAACCGACTCGATGGACATCTGTTAATTTTAGGTAGACCTTGGCTTGCGACGCTGATGCTTACATTGGTTGCCGACAAGGCAGTATGACCATAACTAGAGGGAGTAACATAAAGAATCTAGCCCTATACTCTCTAGCCCAGCCAAGTGTAACAATAATAAAATCTAACAAACATCCTATATCATACTTCACCGAAAACATTAGATCCCCATTAACTATAGAAGATGCCCTCGATTTTAAAGATCAAACAAAGGATGATGTTATTAACAACTTCATAAACCAAGTTGAATCTAGATCCCATGTACAATGTCACATGATAGAGGCAGCATTAGACAATGAACTAGAAGAAGATCCTCTCAAAGACACTCATGACCAGACAATACCCACTACCTCTATTTCAAATAGCAAAACTATAGATATTGAGCCAGGAAAAACTTTGAACATCAATAATAACCTGACTCCTGAACAAGAAGAGAAGCTAGTGCAACCACTGAGAAAATACAAGGAAGCTTTTGCATGGGATTATTTGGACATGAAGGGAATCAATCCCCAACTATGTACCCACCACATTTATATAGAAAAGGATGCGAGACCTATTCACCAACCCCAGCGGAGACTTAACCCTCACCTGAAAGATATTGTGAAAGCTGAATTACAAAAACTTTTCGATGTAAACTTTATTTATTTGATCTCCGATAGAAAATGGGTCTCTCCACTAGTAGTGGTGCCAAAGAAGAATGGAAAGTGGAGGATTTGTGTAGATTATAGAGAATTAAACAAAGAAACCCAGAAATACCACTTGCCCCTTCCATTCATTGACCAGGTATTAGATACATTAGCAGGAAAGAAATTCTTTTCTTTCTTGGATGGCTTCAGTGGGTACAATCAGATTAAGATTGACCCTGAAGACCAAGACAAAACTACTTTACATGTCCTTGGGGAACATTTTCCTACAGAGTCCTACCCTTTGGCCTATGCAATGCCCCTGCCACATTCCAAAGGGCCATCCTCAACATCTTTTCAGATTTGATAAATGAAGGGCTCAAAGTATACATGGATGATTTCACACTATACGAAGATGATTTTGACCTAGCACTAGACACATTAGAAAAGGTGCTGCAACGATGTATCGCCACCAGGCTCTGTTTGAGCCATGAAAAGTGTTATATGATGATGACTGAAGGACTCATCCTAGGTCATTATATCTCAACGGCTAGAATACAGGTAGATCTTTCCAAAGTTCAAATAATTTTGTTAATACCTACTCCTACCACATAGACAGAGGTACGTAGTTTTCTTGGATTTTCTGGTTATTATAGGAGATTTATAGAACATTTTTCTCAAATAGCTGCACCTCTATACGCACTAACAGGGAATGTTGATTTTTTTTGGACAGATAAATGTGACTGTGCATTTGAGGATCTGAAAAAGCTTGTGTCAATAGCCCCAGTGCTCAGAGGCCCAAATTGGGACCTACGATTTCAAATTTCATCAGATGCTTTGGACACAACTATTGGAGCAGTCCTTGGGCAAGAAGAAGACAAAAAACCATATGCAGTATATTACATTAGCAAGAATTTGTCTCCTGCTAAGCTAAACGATACTGTTACTGAAAAAAGAAATTTTAGCTGTCATACATGCTATAAATAAATTTAGGCATTATATCATTGGATATCCTGTTGTTTTATATACAGATCACTCTACCATAAAATATTTAGCAAATAAACCAATTACAAATGGTAGAGTAACAAGATGGTTGATTTTATTGCAGGAATTTGACATCACAATAAAAGATCAACTTGGGAAAGAGAACCTTGTAGCTGATTTTCTCTCACGAATGCCGAAGCCAGTGGACATAGCAGCAATCGAAGATCAATTTCTGGATAAACATTTATTCGCTGTTATTGTCAAGACACCCTCGGATGCTGATGTTGCAAATTATTTAGCAGTAGGCAAATTACCAAAGCATCTAACCCCTAATGAACGAAAACAGATTGTTCAATGTAGTACCCGATTTTCTTGGTTTGGGGGCTACCTATTTCATATAGGGGTAGATATGCACATCAGAAGATGCGTCTATGAAGATGAAATATCTGACATTCTAAAAGCCTGTCATGACGGACCATGTGGCGGACATTTCGCAGATCAAAGAACTGGTCACAAAGTTCTGCAAACAGGGTATTACTAGCCCACAGTCTTCAAAGACGGGAAGAAATTTGTTCAAGCTCGTGACAGTTGCCAAAGAGCAGGACGCCCTTGACAGTTCGACGAAATGCCTTTGAACCCACAGCTAGTAATCGAACCATTTGAGCATTGGGTGCTCGATTTTGTTGGTCCGATCAACCCATCATCAAACCAGAAAACATATATTTTGATAGCAACATAGTATGTTACCAAATGGGTTGAAGCAGAGGCACTTCCAATAGCTACAGAGGACTCTATCATTCATTTCTTGTTCCAAATATTTGTGTGATACAGCCTCCCAAGAGACATAATCATGGATAGAGGACAATAGTTTGCAGGTAATAAAATTGCTGCATTTTTAAAAAACTATCATATTTAACACAAGATTACCACTTCGTATCACCCACAGGAAAATGGCCAAGTAGAGAGCACGAATAAAGTCATAGAGACAATATTAACAAAATCCATTGCGTCACATAGATGCGATTAGGCTACAAGATTGCCGGAAGCCTTATGGGCATACCGAACAACGTGGAGAAACACCATGGGTTATTCACCATATCAGCTAGTATTTGGAAAGGAACCCATCTTTCCAATAGAGTTCGAAATACAAACACTAAGAACAACACAAGAAGTCGGTTTAGATTTAAATGAGGCCCAGACTAATAGACTACAACAAATCAACGAGCTAGATGAATTGAGGCTCTCGGCTCTTCAACATACTGCATTAATCCAACAACAGAGAGAAAAATGGCATGACACCCTCATAAAAAAGAAAGTCTTCCACGAAGGAGATTGGGCACTCCTTTACAATTCCAAGTTTCAGGATTTTCTGGGAAAATGTCAGACTCACTGGCTGGGATCATATGAAATCCAAAAAGTGCATGATAATGGCACTATTACTTTGACTACTATTGACGGACCTGGACATACCTTTAAAGCAAATGGCCACCGAGTTCGACTGTACCACAAACTGCTTACTCAGGAATCCTTCTACCAGCAACTCCAGGAAGATTCTGGCTGAGGAAGAGAACTCTTCCTCGCCTTCGGTTCACTAAGTAATTTGATTTTTTTTTTAAATTTTGTACATAACCTTTTTTGTTTTGTTTATGTAAATTACTTTCTGTGTAGATTTCTGCAATTTTTTTTACATTTTGTTGTTCCTTTCTGAAGGAACAACACTTTCACCACTTTGCTATTCCTTTTCGAAGGAACACCACTTTTTGCATTTTTTTGTTCCTTTCCGAAGGAACAACACTTTCATCACTTTGTTGTTCCTTTTTGAAGGAACAACACTTTTTGCATTTTTCTGTTCCTTTATGAAAGAACAACACTTTTGCCATTTTGCTATTCCTTTTCGAAGGAACAACACTTTTGCATTTTTATGTTCCTTTCTGAAAGAACAACATTTTCGCTATTTTGCTATTCCTTTCCAAAGGAACAACACTTTCATGTTTTTATCTTCCTTTCCGAAGGAACAACACTTCCGCATTTTTGTTGTTCCTTTCCGAAGGAACAATACTTTCATTTTTGCTATTCCTTTTCAAAGGAACAACACATCTGCATTTTTGTTGTTCCTTTTCGAAGGAACACCACTTTCATTTTATGTTGTTCCTTTCTGAAGGAACTACACTTTCATTTTTTACTGTTCCTTTATGAAGGAACAACACTTTTGTTTTTGTTGTTCCTTTCCGAAGGAACAACAGTTTCATTTTCTGTTGTTTCTTTCCGAAGGAACAACACTTCCGTTTTCTACTGTTCCTTCAGAAAAGAACAACACTTTCGTTTTTTGTTGTTCCTTTCCAAAGGAACAACACTTTCGTTTTTTATTGTTCCTTTCCGAAGGAACAACACTTTTGTTTTTGCTATTTCTTTTCGAAGGGACAACATTTCTGCATCTTTTGTTTGCGCTTGCTTTATTTGCTGTTTCGATTAAGGAACAATTGCTGTTCCTCTCAAGGAACAACAATTTTGAGTATGTTTTTTTCCCTTTTGCTTACAGATTTTGTGTGCAAATATTCTTTTGTTGTTCCTCTAAAGAAACAACAACTGTTCCATCTAAAGAACAACACTTTTTGAGTGCATTTTTGTTCTTTTTGTGTTTATGTGTGCTTCACCATTTAGAATATTTTTGTGAGCAATGGTCATCTAAGTCATAGCTATACATCATGCAAGAATACAAAAACTAGAGGATACTGAAATCAACAAATAAAAAAAAAATCGTTATCTTTAAAAGAAATTTCTTTGAATTGATAAGAGAAAAGAGGAAAGGACACAACTATTTATCTCACTTTGTTGTCTTTATTTTCACTAATACCAATATGATTGATTATTTTTATCACGATGACTATTTCTAAATCTCCATAATTCTCTTTGATCATTATTATTGAATAAGAATAAGGATATATCTTTTTCTATTGAGATGTTCAGACTTTTTCCACCATCCCTACTCTTAAGGATTGTTCAGCCACCCTTTGTATATAAATAGGAAAGTGCTATATAAAAGAAAAAAGAATAAGAAAAAGATACATATCTTTATCATTACTAACATGATTTGTCAGATGAAGGATAGGGGGTCTCATCAAGAGCTAGCCTACCATGATCATAAGGAAGAAAGTGAAGTGGCATTCCCACTATGGCCACCACACCAGGGATATGATCCAAGAGGCACATCAGAAAAATAAAAAGTCCTTGGAATAGGAGGTCTCATCACGAGCCGACCTGTCCACCTTTCACTCCTTCCTGGTGAATGGCATTGTGATTCATCTAGTTACCAAGCCAGCACAATGGCCTCCATTCTAACATCGCACAACACTTTCCTAGGCATGCACAAAGGATTATGGTTCCAAGGGTGAAATAAGCAACTCTGTCAAGGTTATGGACACCTGTGGGCAACAGAGTTCTATTGATGGTATTGAAGTCATATTTCTTATACACCAATAGTCATTATAAACCCTTCTATTTATATCTTTATAGTGATTTCAAATGAGATTATGTCATATAACCCTTTCAAACCTTTGATACATGAAAACCATTTACAAATCAATCATGATGGTTAAAGTGGATAATGATCGCATAAGAACTTTTATTCACATCAGTTGTCCTATCCTCCATTTTTCACATCATATCACGACATTTCCATATTTATTAGCGATTTCCATCATACGCCTCGATTTCAGTAATTCGCTCATTTTTGTAAACATGTCATATATCTATATGTTGTTCCTTTATTCCACTGTACGATTGCATTTCAACATGTTGCTCCTTTATTTGACGGCTGAGGATGGCCTATCACATTACAGGGGGGCACGGATGATCTCCATAATTCAATGGCATACATGTCAGCTCATTATTCGGAGGTATTATGACTGCACCAAAACTTGCGAATAGCAAGTCTAACGGTATTTTGTTTCCCAATATGCATGGCTTGCTATTCGAACACCATTTCCATGTTTTTCTCTACAAAAATTACCAGTGAGTTAAAAATTTGAACAGCTTGCTGTTCCATCATCGTCTCTGTGTTTTTACAGTGTGCTAAGCATGAACAATATGGGAGGAAGATCAATTCATAGTGAGCCACAGGTGTTAATGGTCTCTGACGTTGCACGAGAAATATTAGCAAGGACGGGATGGATAGCCTACCTTAACCGTCTACAACAATCTAACAAGATGGTGGCAATCGAGTTTCTGTAGAATTTGCAGGAAAATCATTCCATGGTGAGAGGGAGACAGATAATAGTCACAGATGACATAATTGCTGAAGTATCGGGACTACCAGCTATTGGACCTGTATGGATTTTGAAAAAGGTGACATTACGAGACGCCATAACGATCTTCTGGGATGAAGGGAAGAACCTTAGTGTCAAAGGGAAAGGAGTCCTGCCGGTAACCCTAGGAGAGCCTTGGACAGAATTGGTGAGAATTATCGAAAGCTACATCACTTGTGATGGCATAAAATATGTGGTGATACCACACCATTTCAAAATATTAGTCGTATTAAAGCAAAAATGTGTTGTGAATTTTCCTGCGTTCTTAAATTTTTTATTACATGATGTTGCCCAAAGCATGAGAAAATCTTGCCATGTAGAGTTAGTAGTAGGCCATCATGGTTTAATTCGGTTGATAGTCAGTTGCAATCTTTCCCAACAGTAGAGTAGTTGGGAAGAATTGATTTTCCCTATAATTGGGGGACTGGCCTTGCCAGCCCCAAAATGAAAACATATTGCTAGCACATCGAGTAGACTACCAAAATGAAGACAGTCTGTTAGATTGGCAAGGAGCAGAGGAATGCTGGGAAATTCCTAGGGAAACATTAGCCAGCCTGTGGAAATACATGATTCAGAAGATGATCAACCCCCATAGCTTGAAGGTGGGGAAAATGAATAAGAATTAGAGGGAAACAAAAAAGAAGAACCGGAGGAGGAGATGGAGCAATCTGGTCAGGAAGAAGGGGAGGAAATAGAGCAACGCAGCGAAAGTCCACTTTAAAACCCTCTGCAAGAAGATGAATTGGCCCAAATTTTGGCCAATATGGGTGAGTATGTCCAACCTCACTGCCCACTCAACCCCCATACCAAAGAAGGGTGGGAGGAACACTCTGCTCATGATAAAAGTGCATCCGAGCAAATGTGTGATGAGGAGGAAGAAGAAGAGGATCACTCTACTCATGATAAGAGTGTATCTAGGGAGAAGAGTGATGAGGAGGAGGAAGAAGAACAATCTGTTCCTAGTCAGAATACACTTGAAGAATTGCATGATGAAGAAGAGGTAGAAAAAGAAGCTGCCCAGGAGACAACAGAACAAACTAAGGTTTCTACCCATGAAAAACCTGATCAATAGAACACTGAGGAGGTGTTCTAAGAAGGAAAAATGGAAATTGGCCAAAGCGAAGGTACAATACTTGAAGTAAAAATCCCAAGCCTGAGAAAAGAAACTGCTATTCCTTCTAAGAAAACATATGAAATTGCGAAAGGAACAGTAGAGATTTCTTAACGTAATTAAGCAACTTCAACAACAAATAAGAGTCTTAAAAATGGGGAAGAACTCAAAAGGAACCTTTGGGGCAAAGCGTGCAACCACCCAAGAAAAACCCCATAAGAAAAAGACCAAGAGGACTCAAGTCAAACTTGTTATTCAAAATTGCAAGGAACAACATTTGGCTGTTGCAAATGCAGAAGCATAAATGGACAACACACCAGCCTATGATAAGGAAGTCTAGACAAACCGGACAGTGCGAGAGAAGGAAACTCAAACCATAAAAACTAGATGTTGAAATAAGGAGATCCAAGTAGATCTCTAGCCCAAAATTGTCATGATGGATAATGACCCGAGGATAGTAACTCTACAAAAAGATTTAGCACAAGCCCAACAAACGATAGAGAAACTCACAGAGGAAACATTTTCCTTAAGAAAAATATCAGAAGTTACAACAACAACTAAAGAACATCAATGCATTGGAAAGCCAGGCTTTCGATGGATGGCGAAGGGTAGAGGAAAGAGTAAAAAAGGTAACCGATAGACTAGACACAGTTATAAATCAAATGGATACCTTACGTTCTCTGTATTTTGGTGTTCTAGTGTGTAGGGCACCCACTAGAAACTATGCTTTGTTTTTGATGGAAAGATATTTACAATTGAAAATTAAGGCTGTCAAGGCAGGAGTGCCTATAGAAATAAAAACCATTGATGATTTCATAAATTGTTGTAAGCATTATGGGGTGAAAGTTCAATGATTGTTATGTGAATTTTATTTGCACAATCTCATGTTAGATGGAGAAATAGAATAGAACCCTAGCCCTTTTGTGGGTGATGTCCAACTTCAGGCATTTATTTCTTTTGTTGTTAATCAGATAAAGTGGCTTAAAGCCTACAATTTCTTCCGGAGACAAGAGAATGGGTTAGATCTATGGGTAAGGGGTGAACCTAGAGACCCATTGCAATTATGGATTAAACATAGGAGCCTAATGAGAACTCAGGGTGTGATCCAGACATTGGGACCTATTCACACAGCATTCATCCGACAAGGGGTATAATACTTCCTAGCCATCAAAGGCCTTGCCATAGTAGCAGCAAAATTCCCAGACTTCTAATCAGAATATCCAAAATAGAGAACCATTCAATTATGAGAATTTTAAGCTAGCTGCTGACCACATGGTTATCTATGGTGACCTCATATTGAGAGAAGGTCTGTCTTGGTTAGGATGTAGGTTATGAAGTCCAATCATTTGGTATCCTACACCAGGGTATAGAGCCTTATATGAATTGCCTGAAGGTCAGAAAGGGCATATTTTTTAAATCTTAGCTAGGAATCATGGTTGTAGACCACCGACTGAGAATCATTCTCCAGCCTATTCCCTAACTGCCTTGCATGTCAATTACAATGTTTTCATGAGGGCATGAAAAAGGGTAAGCATGGGGGTGTGTTGAGCATTAGAAAAGGTATGTAATTGGCACTTATTTTGTTATATTTTCCTTTAATTAATAACTTCTTTACATTATGAGATGGGCATATGATGAAGGATTATGATAAAGTTTAAGAGATTTGTGAGTAACGTAAAATGACTAATTATTACCTTTTTCTATGCAAAAAATGAAGAAAATGGAAGATCACCATTTCAGAGGAAAAGACAAGGTAAAACCAACTACTGTCCCTTTGACAAGGAACCACATCTAGATGAGGCAATCCAGATCGGAGCACATGGGCTAGGAAAAGGAAGATGAAAAGCCATATCAGAGCAAGAGGATGAAGAGATAACTGAAGGATAACAATATGGCAAATCCCTCAGGGTCCTTTGATCCCAAGGGGTCGCTACCTTAAGAATATTTGTATCTTTGGTATTTCTACCTGGCCGCTATAAAAAGGGACAGTGCTACTAGCCCAAGGTGTGGATTATTGTTGTTTTATAGAATTTGCTGTTGCAAACTGAAATTTGATCATTGACTCTCTTTAAAGAGCGATTACTGTAACTCTATTTTTATGATTAATATATAAACTTCATTTTTATTCTGTCCTTGATTCTGGAGTAACCATAGCAGTGTGTCCCTAGTGGCTAAGGGCTAGGCCCTAGTGGATCACTTGCTTTCTGTACCATTATTTTCCGATTACAAGTCATTTGTGGTTTGATTTCTTTTACTTGCTTCATTCAGTAATCTATTGTTCCTTGTCATTTCATTTACTGGCTCTGTTATATTTAATTTGTATTTGAATAGTAAAGTTATCATTTGCTACTAAAATGTTATGCTGAAATCATATCACATTGATGTTCTTTTACAGATTGACATTACTGTGTAAAATTGCTATTCATTTACAGATTAAAATTACTGTTCATTGCTGTGCATTTACAGATTGGTATATTTTTTCATTTACCTACGGTTTACCTCTAATTGTGATTGTTGTTCATTCTGATTACCATTCCATTGCAACTGCAATTGTTGTTCCTTTATGACCGTGGTTAATATTTATTATGCTAAACTCAGATCACTGATTCCATCATATAGATTTGTTGTGCTTTAACATTTGATTTAGTTCATTGTGCATTTACATTTGATTTAGTTTGTTGTTCAATATTTCGTAGACTTACTTAAGTTTGTTGTTCCATTATTGGTTTGTTGTTCAAATCATTTCCTAGTTAAAGATTGCTGCTCAATTCCTTTAGATTACGGTTGCTGCTTAATTCATTCCTGTAAGTTAAAGCTTTGTTGTTCGATCTTTTCAATAGATTAGTTGTTGTTCCCTTTTCTGTTAATTGAATTATCATTTCAAGTAATTGCTTTGGTGTGAACAAATTGATTTGCAACTGTAGTGAACATTGACTATTGCTCTCTGGTTCCTAGATTGGAGATCTTCTCTTTGATTTCTTTTCATTTGCATCAGTTTACAAAGGAAAGAGTTATCATTACTGCATGCTTGACTGATGAGTGTTGTGCTGTAGTTTCTTAAATGAATGATTTAGTTACAAAGAATTTCAATTTCTTGCCATTACATTTAGAGTTTGTTTCAACATTTATTTACTTTTGTAAAAGCACTATACTACTAGCATTACTCTTGACAAGTGACCACCTCAGACTGAGTACACTCTTGAGATAAAAAATTGTACCTGGATTGATAATTAATGTAGGGTAAATAGAGGTTAAAAAGACCCCTTTTACTGCTCAACAATGGTTACCTGGTAATCCTTTTTACATAGATCATCCTGAGTAGTCATTTGATATTTTTGACTCTTTAAGGTTAAAATATCATCTGATCACTTGTTCTTTCAAGCTCACTTCAAATCGAAAGTGATAGAGTCACCTTTTCTTCTTTCTCGAATCTTAAAATATGAAAGAGCACCAATTTGTTTATGCATCTTAATAAATTGTTGTCCTCGATCTCATAACATCCCTGTTAGTGTTTTCTAAACCAAATCATGAGTATTCCTTTTAAAGTAAATTTAAAGCCTTGTAATTTATCTCTCTTTTCCTATTATTTGAGGTGAAGCCATCATGGCTAAAGCATCCGGTTCACCTAGTTCTTATTCCTCTCCTGCATCTGAAAGATTGTCTGAGCAACCATTTCTTGAATTACCGCAGTTACTTGAGTACTAAGGTGTTGAACTTGGAATTGTTCTGAGAATTCAACCTTTATCATCTCATCCTTCACCTCCCTCAGATAGTGTGTCAGTTTTTGATATTGGCCCAGAATCTCTGGAAAACCCTATCCAGAATCTCGAGAGTCAGCCGACTACTGACGATCAGCTTGGACTGGTTGTTTATCCTCCGAATCCTTTGTTAGAACTTGTTGTGATATCACTGCAATGTCTGTACAGTTCGTACGATCATCAGGGTATTCCTTTGGAATTATCCCCTTGAACATCTTCAATCGTTCATCATTGCTTGTTTCCACCCATGGAAACCGAAGGAAAATTTCCAGTCTCCTCTCTGGGTGACTCAGAGGTTTCCACTCCACACACTGTCAAAGAGGAAGAAGACCTATTTCCTCCTGAAGGTTTCCTCTACACGAGAAGCATTCCCATAAGTGTTTATCAAGACTTACCTCCTAATTATGTGACTTTGGCACAGTTGGTCTCAGGTACACTTAGTGCCTCTTCACTTTATCATAATCCTATTTGGGCATTTGGTGCTATGCCTACCATGGGTCTGTTCATTTGGAATCCAAACCCCCAACAGACGGTGATTTCTACAATTACTTTAGTCCTGGTGCAATCCACCGTTCTGAACCCACTTGTCTTGTCAGTCCAAGTCACCCATCTAGTGCAACTGATGGTCTTGAGTCTTGCTTCTATCAGTCCTTCAGTACCTTCAGTAAGTGCACAGGCTGTACCACCACATGAGGGGTAGAATCTGAATGTCTCTATGGCGTTGGGCACAACTAATGTAAGTATCTCACATGCTCACATGGTTGGGGTGAACTAGCATTATTCTGGTGCTATTCAAATCCTTGTTGGTCCTGCTAGATCAAGCAATGTCCAGTACCAATAAGTCCAAAATCCAGTTGGTCCGTCTCGGTCAAGTAATTTCTAGTGTCAATATCCTTATGAGGCTCAGGTTCAGTACCAAACTCCTTATGTTCCATATGGTTCCCAAGGAATGGTAAATCCAACTTACGTCCTTCATCCTAGACAATACATTCAGCCTGGTTCGACCACCATTCCCAGTGGCTATGGCCAAATATAGTTCAGATATTTTCAAGGTTTCAATCTGGGAACTGTCCAAGTACCCTTGTAGCAATAAGGAAAACCTCTACAACAACAAGGGAAACCTTTGTTGTAGCAAGGGCCATCCATGAAGCAATAGGGACCACTGTAATAGCTGCAGGGGAAGCCCTCACAGTAGTTGTAGCAAACCATGCAGTCGCAAATGCAGTATGTTCAGAAAACCTCCCAACCTATGTCTTCACAAGGCCAACCTCTACAGCCGTAGGGACAACTTTTGTAGCCACAAGGTCAACCCTTGTAGCATTAAGGCTAACTTGGGTAATAAAAACCCTTATATATATGAATAGGGTCAATCTTTACAAGGAAGAGGTCAAGGTCAAGTCCTGTAGCAGCAGGCCCCAAATCCTCATGTCCAAGGGAAACAAGTTCAAAATCCTTTTGTCTAAGGACAATAGGTCCAAAATCCTTATGTCCAAGGCCAACAGGTTCAAAACCCGTATGTCCATGGACAACAGGTGCAAAACCCATACGTCCAAGGTCAACATGCACAATAACATTTTAACCCATATGTTGCTCATCAACAACCTATGGTTGGACAATTTCAAGGCTTTCAAGGTTAGAAACCTCCTTGCGGGCAAGGTAACCTATAGTGGGGGAAAAATCAAATTCCATACGGACGAAATCCTCCACTATGGGCAAAAATCTTACTAGCAAGGATGGGATCCTCCATTTGGATTCCTACTTCGACAACAAGGAAAGAAAAAGAAGGCACCCCTTCTTCTTCTACCCTGTCAAGTTTTGGTCCTCTCCATATAGAGCAACCTAATCCTAACTCCACCATTCGACCACCTTATCAAGGTGTGCTACGGAAGTCCTCATACAATCCAAACATTGAGTTGCTCAACATTATAACATTTTTGAGGATTTGGCTCAAGCGCTATCAGCTATGTCTGCTCTCGAGGTCCTTCAAAGCTGTCCTTCTTAGTGGAAATCATCATTGTTGGCTATTGGGGGTATTGATCCTACAACCTCATCAAATTGCCTTTCTCAGTCAGGTCATCATCAATGAGAAAACCATTCATAGACCTGTCATCGATGAAGGTGCTTCCACCTGCACCATGTTTGTTGCTTGTTTGAAGGAAATTGGTTCTCCTACTCTAAACCAGTCCCCTAACACTTTGGAAGCTTTTGACGGGCGTGATTCGCGGCCATTCAGTGTCTTACCCAACCTTGCCATTACTTTGGAGGGAAAGACAGTGCACGTCAAAGTAGAGATCATTGACACTAATCTCAATTATAATCTTCTACTCGGATGGAGCTGGACACATGCCATGCATGTTGTAGCCTCCTCCTTGTTTCGCATGATTTTTTCCCTCATCAAGGGAAGATAGTCATATTTTACCAACTGTCCTTCTTTTCCTCTTCCTCCTCAGATGGCAATGTTCCTTATGTTAAGCACACTGGTGCTCCTTATGAGAGTGTGGGGGCATGACTCTTTAAAGATCCTTCTCTGATGGGTATCTTTCCACTCCTACCTCCTCATGTTGCCTTTGTTAACATGATTTCAGTCAAGTCTGATCCTTGGGTCATTCCCTCTCTAGATCATATTAACACATGGGGTGAGGTAATGCCGTTAAGTCCCATCGAAATTAATTATGTGGAAATTGTTTCGACTTTGCCTACGGTGTCCTCTAATTATCTTGTTTCAAAAACCTCTCTTGATGCGTATTCTAAGTCCTTGTGGATTGGTGCTTCAGAGTTCTCTGATCCCTTAGCCGAGAGTTTTCTTTTTGATGAGAGTATCATGGAAGTAATGTCTCTAGAAGAAGCACCTTGGAATGATACTCATCATCGTTCCTCCTTCTTGCCTAGACTGACAATCTTGTCTAGTCTTGCGGAGTTCTCTTCTCGGTTCCCTTTCGTACCACTTCAGACACTAGTCATGATTCATGAAGTTTGGTCGGAAGGGAACATGGGTAACATTACCCAAATGATGCCAATTGATATTTCTATCAAGCCTGGTGTCATTGAAAATATCCATATCAGGGTAACTTGTTCTCCAGAAGAGATCAAGCTCTATACTCGTTTGTTCCAAGAGTTCCAGGATGTTTTTGTATGGTCATATGAAGAAATGCCTGGCATTGACCCAAGTATAGCCATGCACAAAATAACGACTTATCCTCATGCAAAGCCCATTCACCAACGGCTTTGCCTAGTGCACCCTAGAAAAGTGGCCTCCATCAAGGGTGAAGTTGAAAAACTTCTCAAAAATGGATTCATTTATCCAATCCCTCTTACAGATTGGGTGTCGAATATTGTATCGATGATAAAGAAGCAAGGCACAATCCACATTTGTGTTTATTAACATGATCCTAGTCATGCCTATCCAAAGGATAACTACCCCACTCCCTTCATTGATCAATCATTGATGAATTTGCTGGGAGTGAATTATTTTCTTTCATGGACGATTTTTTTGGCTACAACCAGATCAACTTTACACCGACTGATCAAGATAAGACAACCTTCATCTATTCGTGGCGTACTTTCGAGTACAAAAAGTTCCCCTTTGGCCTTAAAAATGTCGGGGCTACATTTTAGATAGCGATGTCTTATGTGCTCCATGACATCCAAAACATCGTTCAACCTTACTTGGATGACCTTCCCGCTCATTCTCGTAAGCGTTGTGATCACCTTGATCATCTTCGAAAAAAATTTCTTCACTGTCAACACTACAACATTCATCTTAATCCGCATAAGTGTGTCTTTTGCGTTGAATCCAGATGACTCCTTGGATTTATTGTATCTAAGGTAGGCATTCACCTTGAACCTCTTAAAGTCGAGGCCACAATTAATTTACCCCCTCCATCTTCATTGCACCAACTATAGAGTCTATTGGGAAAAGAAATTTTCCTCCATCGTTTTGTACCAAATTATGTTGAGCTGGATTCAGGGTTCACCTGATTTCTCAATCAAGGAACACGGTTTGTTTGGGATGAAATTTCCGAAAAGTCTTTCAATGACCTCAAGGTTGTTGTCATAAAAGCTCCTTTGCTACATCCCCTAAATTATCATCGAGATTACTTCCTTTATCTCGTTGTAGCCTCTAGCACCATTACCATGGTGTTGGTACAAGATGATGACAAAGGCAATGAACATGTTATTTACTACCTCAGTCAAAATCTCTTTGACACCAAGATGCATTATGTTCACATCTAGAAGTTGGCTTTGGCTGCCGTCCAGGTTGTTTAGCACTTTTGACACTACATTCTCCTACGCACTACCACTGTGATTTCTGAATGCAACCCCATGGACATCCTAACTCATTATTTGCTGGGGGGAAAGTATTCTAAATGGATTGTCATCCTAGAAAAGTTTGATTTGGTGTTCACGATTGCCAAATCTAAGAAATCACTGGTTTTTTTCCGAATTGATTTTCTCCCTTCCTTCTGCATCTCTTCCTATTGGCACCACTGAGTAGCTTTCAGACGAGACTCTTTTCCTGATTAGCACCCTCGATGCATGGTACGATGATATCATCGTTTATCTCTAGACATCCACCTTTCAGTCTGCGTTGACTAAGGATGATCGCCGACACATTCGACATCACTCTCAACCCTACCGTATTATTGGAGATAATTTATACTACGTCGGTGTCGATTCAATTCTTCGCTGATGTCTTACTCTCAAGGAGGCTGAGAGAGTTTTAAATGGCTACTTCTAGCCCTCCATCTTCAAGGATTGCATCCTTGCTATTCGTAAATGCCATAAGTGCCAAATTTACCAGCGAAAAAAGTGAGCCCTGCCCACTCACCTACACCCCGTTATTACCGTTGGTCCTTTTGCCAAATGGGGCATCAAATTTATGACATGTAACCCTTGTTCGGCCAGAGGGCATGGATATATTATTGTTACTATGGATTATTTCACCAAATGGGTCGAAGCGATGCCTACATACTCTGCAGACAATAAAATAACGGCTCAATTTCTTTTCAATCATGTTATTTCCAGGTTTGGAGTGCGTTAGGCCAATGTCACTTATCATGTCTCCCACTTTCAAGATTACATGATGGTTGAGCTGACTTCTATGTTGGGTTTATGCCACGATGGATCAATCCCATATTATCCTTAGGCTAATGGCCAAGTTGAAGCTATGAACAAAGTTTGGTTACAATGCTTCAACGCACCATTGGGATGCACAAGTCAAATTGGCATCTTATGCTATTTTTAGCTATGTGGGCTTACTGAACCTTGACCAAGGATGCAACTAGATTCACACCATTCCAGCTAGTCTACAATATGGAAGCAACTTTACTGATTGAATTCGAAATTCCATCCCTCAAGCTAGTTGTCGAACTTCTCCTTGAGACCTCACCTTAGGAAGAGTGTCTCTTGTATTTAGAACGACTAGAAGAGACTTGTCATCTTGTAGCTTTGGTCATTGAAGCACAAAAAAAATGAGTCAAATCCCATTTTGATCAGTTCGTTTCTCCTTGAGCTTTTTTCGAAGGTGATTTGTTCCTTCTGTATGATCAGGCTAATGATAAGCTGCAGGCAGGAAAGTTCAAACCCCATGTGGCATGGGCCCTACATTGTTAAATGCGTGTTACAAAAAGAGGCCTATGAGCTTATTGACTACGAGGGCAATCCCTTAGACAAGCCCTGTAATGGGCTTTATCTCAAAAAGTACCATGCTTAGTTCATTTTGCATGGTTACTTTTGTGCAATAAGTGTGTCATTCATTTTTGTGCAGTGTGGTTTGGTGTGTTGTTTTGCAAGAGACTTTCCTGCTTATTATTGTTTTTCCTACTTTGCAGATGTCAGTGTCTCCTCACATCGATTTCGCTGATGGTGCTTGCTAAAGTACCTAGAATCTATCATTCGTGACATGGGCCATATATGACCCCCATGGTGAGTTGATTGATCTTCAAGGTATTTGTCTAGGTCAAACAACTAATAACATCGTTGAGTATAGCACAATTATCAAATTGTTGTCAAAAGCTATCTATCTTGGCATCCAGGATTTGGTTGTCAACCTTGATTCACAGGTTGTCATTCTTCAACTCAATAGGAAATATTCATCAGAAACCCTCAAATATTGATAATGTATCTACGTATTCTTCTATTGTAGAGAAATTTTGATTACATTACATATCATCATATTCCTAGACATATGAATACATTGACAGATGCATTAGCTAATTATGTGCTGGACAGATATTTGTGAAACATGTAAAAATTAAAAGCAAATCATTTGTATCATAGTAAGAAGGAAAATATAGCATATATATATGTCAATAATGTTTGTCATACATCAAAGCCCCAAAAAATAATATGTGTGTTCAAAAACATCCATGGCTCGTAGGCCTAAAAAAAGGTGGAATGCTAGGCCTATGCACTAATCAACATGATGCTCATCGCAACATGTAACTGCTCAGACTACACGAGTCAGCAGTCAGCGAATCTGGTCTAATACTCCCACCGTGTGCCTCTGGTACTGGTGTAGAATATCACCCACCTGGGCATACTTTGGGAAATCATGGGTCAATCCCACGAGGTGCCACATGATCTCTTCCTCATTATTGCTTCCTTCCTGATAAGAAGCGACATTGAATTGACGAGCAATATGCTTGGAAATCAGGGACATCCCGACAGGTCATTTTGGTCCAACATCTACATTCATAAAATTGAAATGTCACGAATACATATATTTAAAAAATGATAAAAAGCATTGAAATAGTAAAACAATGTTTGTTTTTTACCTTCATCGTCAAAGTCCTCCCCCTCTGGGAGTGGCATATCTGGATCTCCGCGAAAGTCAGCACCGCTGTGAGGCCAATCCTCCACTACGATCAACTGTCATCATAGCCATGAGAAGAAGGCGGGCTTGTAGGACATCTGTTGGCCCCCTGTAACCTTGGGCATAAACTCACTCCAATGGACTATCCATGGGTCTCGTGGCATCAACGGATCCACCTCAGTTAGATGGTATTGGAACAATGAAACTCACTCTAGGAAGAAGGTCACTAGCACAGACCCAAAGAAAAACTGCTTCAGGTTTCCTGCCTTAGCTTTTGATAGCTGGCGCTTCATATTGATTTTCATAGATTTCGCCTAGTTAAAAATAGTGGGCATTGTGCACTCAATAGCATACAAATACTTGTTAGTCTCATGTGGCACTTGCGACCCAACCATTATATTGATAGTCAATAGTAACACTCTCAACACAAGATCTCGAACAGTCCTGATCTCAATCTTGCCACTTTTGGATTTGAGAGCTTCTAGGCAATTTTTGGCAAGTAACATGGATACACTTGCCCCAATTGGCCTCGACCCATATAGGTTGATTGGTTTCCCTCTCTGGGACAGTCCTATGATGAAATAAATGTCTGAAGTCTCCAACTCTAGCTCTTGGTCATCGATGATGAAAATTTCACGATTTATGTCCCAAAGACTAATCAGGTACAGCAGCAGCTTGGGTTTAGCCCGCATCTATGGTGTGAGAAATAACTTGAGGAGCCCACAGCTCCTTAAAGCCTCCAAGCAATTTGGATAAGCTATTGCTTGAGTATCAATATCATCATGCTCTCATTCTTTCCAATCCACCATTTTCAACGATTTTCTTCCTGCAAAAACCATTTAATCAAGTCAATGATCACCTTTTGATGGGAAATTTTAGATTCAAGCAGTGGAATCTAGCAAAAAACATGTTTGTTCTTTTCTCATGGCGCTAGCATGACTGTTTTAAAAACAGTGGTGACGATAATGCGATTGGCAGTTTTCTTAACCCCCATCAGTGGGGATCCGTGCCCAGAAGTCGTGCTAATCGAGGGTGAAGTTTTTTTGCCAAATACTTCCCATGAAATCCAAAAAATGGATAAAAACAAGTAAAAACAATATGAAAATGGATCTTGAGGTCTTGGCTCTTACCTGCGGCTGATGGCTCGGCAAATGACCTCCTGGATCTCTCGCAATTTGCTTCAGAAAAATTAGGGCACAAAAGGGTAAAAAGCTCTTCACACAAAGGTAAAATGGTAAATGGTAACAATAATTACTTTTTCCCTTTTTTATTCATTTTTCATGAACATATTAGGATTTTTAAAGTGTTTTTGACCTATTTTGCACCAGAATTGCATAATTTATTTACCTTTCTTGTGCAACGACAGGTGATAGATTGTTGACGATGATACTCAAGTCCTATTTAAGATATTTTCTTGGCTCGTAAAAATTTAAATGAAAAAGTTGCAGAGTATTTTTCCCTTTTGATTCGTTAAAAAAAATAAAATGGGGGGTCTGCTTTAGCTCTTTTTTGACCTTTTAAAAACAAAAAGATTTCCGAGCTCTTGTCATTTTGAACTCATTAAAGGATGCAAAATGTCGTTTATCCAGTATATGTTTACGCCTTTTTCGAGTTGGGATAAACTATTTATGAAAAAGGTACTCCTTGACTGAAATGGTCAAGTGATTTTTTCAAGTACCGTTTTCTACCTTTTTGGGCTCGAGAGACACAATTGTACAAAAAGAGACCATGTGGAGTTTTCTTTTTTTTGTCTTTTTCAAACTCTCTAAACATGAAAAAGATACAGAGTTATACCTTTTTCAGACTCGTTAAAGCATTAAATGACATCGGATTCGTCAACATGACGAACATGAGCTTATCCTTCCTAGGGCTCATTAAACTTACTTGGTCAAGTTTGTCTAAAGGATGAACTTACAGTGCAAGCACATGCTATCCCCTTCAAGCTTGCGATAAAAAATAATTGGGGTACCTACCAGAATTGGTGGGGGAAAATTGGAAATCCTATTCGTCATGTCGGAAGCTCACTCTTGAACATAACACTCTGTATTTCGTGTCGGGTCGGGATATCCTCCATCATTGACTTTCTTGGGTTGGGCCATTCACTTGACCTTCCATTTGATCTCTGCCATGTCATCATGACCAGCGATACTATGGATCTAAAAGGTGCCAAACTTCAGAATTGTTTCGCCGATATGTTCAAGAGTTAATCCCTCTGTAGTTACATTTACTCCTGATTCTCTGTACCATTTGAAATTAGTTGCACCCATTTTTTCTCATGTCGATGATTTGGGATACATCATGGCCCTCCTTCGACATGGTCACTTCTTGTTGACTTCAGCTCATTATCCAAGAAGATGATTGAGAGATTCCCTTCCAATACCATAGAGCTTGCATGCCCTAATGGCAAGTTCTTCACACTCAACGACAAGTTCACATCATTGGATTTTGATTAGGTGATTTCACAGGTGTTCGACATCAGTTGCTTTATTCACATTATGTGAAATGTGCTGCTAGGACCTTGAGAGCCATTGTCATTATTGATGGTTTCTCTCATGCTTGTTAATGGTTCACATCATTGATTAGTAATCAAGCGACTTCTTAGCATGTTTGACTTCAACACATTCATTCGCATGTTAGGATTTGTATTTTGATCGAGTCGTTTAGAGCGTAAGACCCTGGGCTAAGATTACACAAGTCCAAGTTGCGAGGTGACGTGACATGGTCATGTTGATATACATGTCTCTTTTAGATGGATGGCTGCAACCATACCATGAGTTGTTATATGTGATCCTTCTCATTATTGGATGGCTGTGACTATACTTTGGTTTGGTTATGATCCTTTCTGCTGGATGGTTGCACCCATGCCTTGGATCCATTTACATGATCATTCTTTGGATGGTTGCATCCATACCATGATTCATGTATTATTATTTATATTTTTCACTGATGTATATGTATATATGCTTGCTTGCAGGTTCTCCGATGACAGATTCTAGTTCCCGGCATGCACTTGTAAAGCATTTCACTCCTCACTCTAGTTCAACCTTCATGCTTTAGGGGGAATTTGTTGCACAAAATTTTATCACCGTCCCTATACTTCCCGTTACATGATCATGAAGGACCTCTACAGTGATCCCTGCATACTTTCCCATCATGAAGAAACTCCCATTATGTCCCACTTCATGAGCAGAACAATTCCCTTTTGCATAATTTCCCAAAAATATTTTGTTTACCCCAGTTTACAAGACCGATGCTAATTACCTATGTCCTCCTCGCACTGATATGCAGGGATTACAACTGTCCGTAGCTACGATTAGATTGACTAAGCCCTTTCTTAGTCGCACCAATCTTCTTTTGGAAAGTTTTTTAAATATGGAGCCAAAGCTTCCAACTCTAGAATCTTCGTAATAGAAGTCTGGTAAGTGGTTAGATTGGATGGAGTTGGGTAGGTCAATTTGGGCTCCTTTCCCCTATTAGGATGGAACTAATCCAAGAGATAAGGCCTTATCCCATGAGAAGAGGAACCATCTCCCATCCATCCAATCTATATAAAGCTCTCTTTTTCCCAAGCAAAAGCTAGTTTTAGTTTGGAGTTAGAATAATCAGCAAGACATCTATAGTCGGAAGTTTTCTAGTTTATGTTTGAGGGAGAATAGTGTGCTTTGGTTTGATTTGGGACTAGAGGGAAAGAGGCCTTAAAACCTCTATTGTTTGGGTTGTCCATGAAGTGCTAGTAGAAGTGTGGGAACTTGGATACGTGAGAGGAGACCAACAATGCTAAGGCACCAGTTGTAATCTCTTTTTGATTTATGTAAATGCAACTATCTATTGATTTCATACATGAAGTGTCATTTTACATCTTTATAGCTTAATGTTCCTTGACCTGTTAAGTAGGATGAATACAATATTGTATGCTATTACGTTTGTTGTTTGTTGTTGTTTGCTTGTTTCAGGTGTTCGAAGGAAGGAAACGAAAGATAGTGGGAGCGAGGAAGAAGGATCATTAATGGGCTCTAGTATTGCAGCAATGATGCTGCAACTCCTGGGACTCCCTTCTTTACTTTTATCAACCCGGTAGTTTGTAACAAACTTGGAAGCGATGGGGCTATATGCACAAGTATTAGCTCTTATTGCAGGCTGTCACTTGATCAGCTGGCACAAGTTCGCTAGGAGCTTAAGAAAATTTATATGAGCTCTTAGAATAAGCTTTTAACTGTAATGTATGAAAGCTAACTCAAGAGAGGCTAGTATACTTACAGAAAGAAGATGAAAGCTGAAAGGAAACAAAAACCATAGCAAACCCTAATTCTACCGAATAACCCTACTTATGCAAGAAAAGAGATGAAAGATGCTAGAATGGATGTGATTGACTCTTGAAAAGGTAAGATGCATATGGTTAAGCTACTTCTGAAGGAAAATATGGAAAAATCATCTTTTTGTATTTTGAGTAATTTTGCAAAATTATTATGCATGTGCTTTAACTATTTTTTACTATGCAGAGGTTTATTGGCGAAAGGAAATGGAGTGGGCGCTTGCAGGAGGTTGGGAAGGTGAGAAGAAGACCTAAGGGGCCCCTAGCACCCTTCTAGAGAATTCCACAGTGATCAGATATCCAAAAACTGACCGCGTGAACTTCTACAGGAAGTCTGCAGGGGATCTACAGGAAGTTCTACAGGAATAGGCCGAAAATGGATTTTAGAGGGTTAATGGTGGAAAAATAGTGAGAAAGTGGAAATGAAGGATGGATAAGGATGTTAATGGATCTAGGACTTGGTAAATGAAGCTCAGGAGTGATGAAGATGGTTGGATCTGTTCAAAGATGAAGGAAGCAATGTTGCACAAAAATGTAGAAATTAGGGCAAGCCGGGAACGTATGGCGAATGGGTGAATGAAATCTTGAGAGAGAGACTAGAGTAGGTTTTATGATGGAGGAAGGATAGGTTGGAGTGTCTTACATGTGTTATGTACACTTCTTTCCAAAACTGATCCAAGCAAAGACTAGAAAAATAAAGTTTTATCTATTTTGACCTAATCTGACTTGAAAACTAGAAACATGATAAACATAAGTTTATAGATAAGAATTCATGCAAGAAAGCTATGGAAACTAAGAAAGAACTGATCTAAACATGAACAGACAACTGATATCAACTTTTCCAAATTAAAACCTAACACTAGCAATTGCATTGGAAGGCAAAAGCAGTGTTTTTGTGGTAGCAAGTGTGCTTTGGTCTTAGTTCATGGTCCCAAGGAGGGAGAAATGAGATCAAGGACTGCTTGATAGCCTTTTTGTGGGCCTTTTCTATTACCAAACTATCGAATCAACTTGAAGCATGAAAAGCTATCTTAATCATAAAAAACAACCTAAGTAACAAAACAAGATTTTAACCTAAATTACAGAAATTATTCTATGAATGCAAGAAAACACATAAAAGTACACAAAGGAGGTACTGGCACTTGGGTTGGGCCTAACCCCAAGAGTTACAACCTCCTAAGAAAACTCAGAGTTGGTGCAAAGAGAGATTCATCTTCATTAATAAAAAATAATAGTCATGTCGCAAAACTGTTTACAGAAAGAGCTCGGAAATGAGTTAACTGCAGAGCTGCACTAAAGTGTGAAAATGAATTGTTCAATAGGTAACATATAACTAACAAAACTAAGGCCCTAAGCCTTCTTATTTATACAAATGGGGACCTCCAACAGTCCTCCTAAAATCAAGGAACTCGGCTTCCTGGAACTGAAGATAACGACAGTCCTACTTGACTTGCTTGGTTGCCCCTTGGCTTTGTGCTCCAAGTTTTTGATGGAGATTTCGAGGTAAGGGCTCATGAAGGGGACACCCTTTTACAAATCTTCTCCCTTGTTCTTCCACGAATTTGGCTGCGAAATGCTCATTAAATCTTTGATTTTGTCTCAAAATTGACTAAAAATCTGCATAAAGCACACATTAGACTTTTTGGCATAATGACTAACCCAATTCACTCTATTAGCATAAATATGATAAAAAACATGCAATAAACTAATGAGAATGGTGGATTAAGTCGAATTAAGAGGTAAAATGAGCCCATATAATTACCCATTTCTGGGGCTCATTATCACCTTCCTACTGAAGGTGTTTCTCATCCTCTGAGCAACTAATCTATCTCTTCATCTTTGATGGGCTTGATGGCATCCCTATCATCCCAAGCTTCTGATGTGGTCTACTCATGTGTGCCATAAAATTTTTCCTTCTTTTCCATGTCCTTCTACTGCTCCTCCTATTCTGCTTGTTTTAATTCTTGTGCTTTTCCCAGCCTTGAAATACATGGGGGCTTGCCTTTTTCTCTTTTCCTTTGGCTTAATTGGTGTGCTCAGGGCAGTGAGACCAACTGCTGCCTCTCTTTCCAGAGTCTCAGGGGACCCTTTCCTTGGTTTCTCCTCTGCTTCCTCTTTTTCTTCTCCTTCTGTCTCTTTTTCTTTCTATGTTTTCTCTGTTTCTTCCTGTTCTATCTCTTCATCCTTTTCCTCTTCTATTTTAGTTTCTTCCTTCTCCTTTTCTTGTCCCGTTGACTCATCAATTGCTTCATTTTCTCCCCCTTTCTACTCTTCTTCTTCACTGTCAGAAGAACTGATATCATAGGTGAGGGATTTTATGTCATCTTCTGCTGTCATGTTTTTGAAGACTTCCCATGCTATAGGGAGTGTGAATATATGGAGGGCTTCTTCCACTAAAATTGTAATTAACCCACAGTGAGCTAGCTGATCTGGACTCCCTACCTTAAACTTAATGCTGGAGTCTATGAATCCTTCTGTCATTGTGCTTATACCCCTTCTGAATACCAAATGTAGGGATGGAGACAAGAATTTTGAAGAAAACAGGAAAACAGGCGAAAACTATGTTTTTTTTTCTAAGAAACAAGTAGGCCTTTTTTATTGCAATTTCTCCCTTCTTCAGGCTTAATTCTTCCCTTAAATTGCATCACTTCTTTTGCAGAAACATGCAACAGATAAAATTGTTTGTTTTCTTCTTTTTTAAGAAACAGGCAGAAATTTTGAATGCAATTACTCTTCTTTTTCAGGTTTAATCCTTCCTTAAAATGATATCATTCCTTCCACATATTTATAATCAAGGTGGGTATGCATGGAACCTACCTCCTGAAGCTAAAAATTTTGCAAAAACCTGTGTTTTCTTCTAAAAAAAATAGCTCACTACCCCTCTTGTAGAACTGGCTATAGGTGCTCCTGTAGAACTGGCTGTAGGTGCTCCTGTAGAACCTGTTACTGCTCCTGGAATTTTTTTGTGTTTTTTCACAATAGAAATTTGTAATTTTTCCTCTCTTCAAACTATTTCCAGCCTGAAATTTCTTCTTAGTTTTTGAAAAGAAATCAATTTTTTGACAGAACAGAGAATAAATAACACAATTTTTATTTTTTTTGTTCAGAGAGTGGACAGTCTTGCAAATTCATTTTTTTTCACATAGGCATAGTTTCTATGGTTGCATCTCTTTTTCAGAAGAATGTGAGAAAAAAGAAGATAGACTTTGAATGCAAAGGAAAAAAACAGAGAACTGTGTAGAACTCAAAGAAGATATGCAGGTAGGCTTTTAAGCTTCATTCTCCTTCCTTTCAACCCAATACTATGTTTTTAATGCACCACCTTATACAAATAGGTCATATGCAGAGAGTTTTCCCCAAGCCTACCTCGTTCCAAGCTCGAATTTTGACAAAAATCTCGAATTTTCTGGCTGCAGGGCTGCTCTCTACCCTTCCTGTAGAACCCGATAAGTAGGAGGGTTTTGAAAAATGGTAGAGAACGATTGGTTAACTACTATGGAGGTGGTATAGAGCTTTCTGCAGCTGCAGGGACGATGGTAAAATGGAAACAAAGGTGGTGAGAGTATTTCAAAGATGAGTTCTTACCACTGTTTATGGAGACTTTCGTTGATGGAGGGTGAGCTGTCCAAGTGCACGTTGGCTCCATGCAAACCGTTGGTCCCCACTACAGTGTTATTATGAAACTATATGTTCTCTGCCTACTAATCACTTGACATTAGTTGCATTGGAGTTCAAAACATCTGCCACTACCTGTTTTTTAAATTTCCCACGAGTTGACTATACACGTGTGTTGGGTGATCTCCGGATGAGTGCAATCGAACCAGCTGAGGGTGTCTAGTTAACTGGCCACCTTTCTGGCTTAATCCAACCATTTCATTCGTTTATGAAGTTTTGAATCATATAGATGCAAATATAGGAACTGGTTTAGACACTTACCTGTAAGTTGACGTGCTGCTTGGTTCTTTTGCTGTTGCATGCTCATATTCAATCGTTGCATGCCTGTATCCCTTATGCTATGTGCTTTTTGTTGTCTGATGTGTGGCTATTTTTCTTGTGTAGGTATCCTCTGGTTAGATTTAAGCAGCAGAAGTCTGTTTCAACCTTTAGATTTGCACCCTCATGCTGCTAATGTTGGATTTTTGCAGGACATCGACTTGTTTCGTCCATAGCTCCCAAACAATAGACTGGATTGACTTGAAATTTTTTGAGCATGTTTCTATCATCATTATGAACCTCCCATATCAAAATTGTGGTCAATGGATGCACGGATTTCGAGAAAAATTGAAAATGGCTAAAGGTGACAGAGGTCAATTTCTTGGAAACTGTGCAATGGAATTTGCTGAAATCGCTTGGGTAGGTTACTATCACCCATATGCATCTCCCCATAAAACATGTTTTTAAATGGGTGCACGGATATGGAGAAAATGCAAAAATAGCTCAAGGTGATGGAGGTTGATTTATTGGAACCTGTGCACTGAAATTGGCTGAAATTGCTTGGGCATGTTTCCATCATCCCTATACAACTCCCCATAAAATAGTTTTTTAAATGGATGCACGGTTTTCAAGTTATGGAAAAAGCAAATTTCTGCTCTATGTATTTTTGTATTAAAGCATTCTACAGTTTTTTTGGATAGTAAGAAAAATGAGCTTGGGGTGTGATGCAAGCATGGAAATAATGGAAGAGGGGTTGGAAGACTGTAGGAGGATTTATAAACCCTTTATGAAGCTTCCCTATCCCCCAAACTGCTTTTGAAGTCCATTTTTAGCTCTTTGTAATTTCTACAGGATCCTCCTGTAGAAAGCATAGTTTTCAGAAAAGAAGCACAATGAGGTGAAAAGAATGTAAAAAATGATGGAGAAGGGTAAGAGATGGTAGGATAGGTGTTGTTATTGGTTTCAGAGATTTCTTGGCACCTGCTATTGTTTTTTGAAGTCCTCCTGCAAACCTGCAATACAACTGGAAAATTATTTTTATTTTTTATTTTTCTCTTCTTCTTTTTTAAACAACTAGGGCGCCTCAAGGAGGTTTTCACCTTAATTGCCTGTCCTGGGCGCCTCCAAGGGAGGTTTTCACCCAGGGATCTTATTCTCTTTTTCTTTTCTCTTCTTTCCAACCCATTGACCACCTCATGGAGGTTTTCACCTTAGATTTCTATTTTCCTCTTATTTTCATTTTTCATTTTTTTTTCATTTTTCTTTTTTCTACCCTACAATACTTGAGAAACAAAATCATTTTCAAGTATAAGAATACTTCCAATGGAGCCATGTGCACATCAATATGATAGACAAAATGATGTGGAGGCTTGAAATGCATGTTTTGACAGGTATCCAGATTTTAGAGACCAAATGATTTAACTTTGAAGGGATCAAGCATAGCTGAGGAAGAGAGTACTATTGCAACTTAGTGACCATCTGGAACCATATCTCAATATAGCTCTGATATGCTTGGTCCTTTTGCTGATCTGGATCATTCTTCATGTCAACTTCTACCATGACCTTCTCATCTTCCTCTTTTTGCTAATTTTTCTCTTGAATACATGGAGGATTTGATGGTAACCATGAGGGAGCTCTCTCGATCTTTGATTCTGATGTCTTCTCTTCATCAAGTGCAGCCCATGGTTCTTTGATCTCCTCTTTTGAATATTCTTTTGCTGGATGTGGTTCTTCAATGCTGTCAATATAATCTCTTTTTTGTAATACTCTTCCTGAGCTATGATGAATTTCATTGAGCTCAAGAGGAGTTGTTTGGAAGTATTGCACCTCAGATTTGCAATTGGGTTGAGATACTCCAATGTGCGGATTTGGAAATGGTGGTTCCCCACTATATACTTTATGAGTCTGCCTATTATTTGGGTTCGGGTTCAGTTGAGCAAGCATTTGGGGCTACCTTGGTGGAGCAGGAGGCGATGGTTGCGGTTGAGAAAGTGGTGGAGGCAAAGGAGCGGGAGGAGAATTGTACTGGGGCCTCCACCCCTGGTGAGGTGCATTCCATTGAGGTTGTGGTTGAGCATAGGAGTGAAATGAATGACTCGCTGGTTAAGCATGATATTGAAGAAGATACAACCAATGAGGGGGTGTGGACCAGGAAGGATGAGTAGGGGGACCCTAAGAAGGCATGGAAGTGGCTTAATAGGGGTTGTAATAGGTCGGGATGTCCATTGCATTCCCTCCTAGTAAGTTCTAGGTCCATGTGGCCTCCTTTGGTTCATGAAATAGAGTGGTTTAGTGGCTCCTTTGGCTCTCTGATATGCAGCTTTAATTTCGGGCAAGGAAGGACACTGATTCGTAGGATGATATCCTTTACAGACAAAACACACTTCTATGGAGTGCAATGAACGTTCATTCCTAGGATGCTTTCTAGTGCACCTATGACAAAAGATGGCCAAAGCCCTCTCAGCTTCCTCTTGCTTCCTTTGGATCCGCAAGGTATCCATTTGCATGGCAAGAAACTGCCTTATCTCGCTCTTGAAATGTTCCAGCATATTTTCACATTCACCTTTTCCAACATAAAGGGATGAGTTGA
Organism: Pinus taeda; assembly: GCA_000404065.3. Taxonomy (NCBI): domain Eukaryota; kingdom Viridiplantae; phylum Streptophyta; class Pinopsida; order Pinales; family Pinaceae; genus Pinus; species Pinus taeda. Next base: position 158,986 of record APFE031632040.1, read on the forward strand.
AAGAAAAGGTACTGCTCCCAACATTTCTATTTTTAGCCATGGGCTCCTGATGAATGTTTTCTTCTTTTTCTTCCCCTATAGGTTCTTCAAATATGTCTAGTTGTTACCTAAGGGTGTTCCTTGATTGTAGCCACCAAAGAAGAGAGAAGGTTAGCTGTGTGAAGTAGTGGGGGTGTTGTGCAAACATTTTTTTGAATTATCTCTACTCCTATGAGGCATGAAAGGAAATCTTTTTGGTTGATCTTTCTTTTTTTTTTTTTTTTTTTTTTTTTTTTTTTTTTTTTTTTCTGCTTGTACCTGTAAAACTGAAATTGATTGAACAAAAAATTGCAACTAGCTAAAATAAACCTTGTTGAAATGAAAATTGTAGAATTGAAATGAAAGCGGGAAATGACTAATCTATGTTGCTGAAATGAAATTGTAGAGTTGAAATGCTAATCTACGCTTGCAAAATTGAAATTGCAGAATTGAAATGCTAAGCTATGCTTGCAGAATTGAAATTGCAAAATTGAAATGCTAAGCTACGCTTTCAGAATTGAAATTGTAGAATTGAAGTGAAAGAAGGAAATGTCTAATCTACTTCTGCATAAATGAAATCGCAGAATGGAAATGAAACAACTACTTTACTATTGCTGAAATAAACTACTTAGCAGAATGTTACAGTAGAAAATAGAAGAAAAGCAGTAATCACAAATACTCTGACGCTTCTTCGACAACAACGCCAAAAAGATGGTGGGTTCCAGTGTTGCAGCAATGATGCTGCAACTCCTGGGACTCCCTTCTTTACTTTTATCAACCTGGTAGTTTGTAACAAACTTGGAAGCGACAGTGCTATATCCACAAGTACTAGCTCTTACTGCAGGCTGTCACTTGATCAACTAGCACAAGTTCGCTAGGAGGTTAAGCCAACTTCTGTGAGCTCTTAGAGGAAGCTTTTAACTGTGATGGATGAAAGCTAACTCAAGAGAGTCTAGTCTACTAGCAGAAAGAAGATGAAAGCTGAAAGGAAACACAAACCCTAGCAAACCCTAATTCTACCGACTAACCCTACTTGTGCAAAAAAAGAGATGAAAGATGCTGGAATGGATACCATTGAATATTGAAAAGGTAAGATGCATGTGGTTAAGCTACTTCTAAAGGAAAATATGGAAAAGTCATTTTTTTGTATTTTTGAGTAATTTTGCAGAATTATTATGCATGTGCTTTAACTATTTTTGACTGTGCAGAGGTTTATTGGCGAAAGAAAATGGAGTGGGAACTTGCAAGAGGTTGGGAAGGTGAAAAGAGGACCTAAGGGGTCCCTAGCACCCTTCTGGAGAATTCCACAATGATCTGATCTCAAAAAACTGATCGCGTGAACTTTTACAGGAAGTCTGCACGAGATCTACGGAAGTTCTACATGAATAGGCTGAAAGTGGATTTTAGAGGGTTGATGGTGGAAAAACAGTGGGAAAGTGGAAATGAAGGATGGATAAGGATTTTAAGGGGTTTAGGACCTAGTAAATGAAGCTCAAGAGTGATGAAGACGGTTGGATTTGTTCAAAGATGAAGGAAGCAATGTTGCACAAAAATATAGAAATTAGGGCAAGTTGGGAAAGTATGGAAAATGGGTGAATGAAATCTTGAGAGAGAGACTAAAGTAGCTTGTATGATGGAGGAAGGATAGGCTGGAGTGTCTTATAGGTGTTCTGCACACTTATTTCCAAAACTGATTCAAGTAAAGACTAGAAAAACAAAGATTTATCTATTTTGACCTAATCTGACCTAATAACTAGAAACATGATGAACAAAAGTTTATAGACATGAATTCATGCAAGAAAGCTATGGAAACTAAGCAAGAATAGATCTAAGCATGAACACACAACTGATATCAACTTTTCCAACTTAAAGCCTAACACTAGCAATTGCATTGGAAGGCAAAAACAATATTTTTGTGGCAACAAGTGTGCCTTGGTCTTAGTTCATGGTCCCAAGGAGGGAGAAATGAGATCAAGGACTGCTTGATAGCCTTTTTGTGGATCTTTTCTATTACCAAACTATCAAATCAACTTGAAGCATGAAAAACTATCTTAATCATCAAAAACAACCTAAGTAACAAAGCAAGCTTTTAACCTAAATAATAGAAATTATTCTATGAATGCACGAAAACACATAAAAGTACACAAAGGAGGTACTGGCACTTGGGTTGGGCCCAGCCCCAAGAGATACAACCTCCTAAGAAGGTTCAGAGCTGGTGCAAAGTGAGATTCATCTTCATTAATAAAAAATAATAGTCATGTCACAAAACTGTTTACAGAAAGAGCTCGAAAATGAGATGAATGCAGAGTTGCACTAAAGTGAGAAAATGAATTGTTCAATAGCTAACATCTAAATAAAATATGACTAACAAAACTACCCTAAGCCTTCTTATTTATACAAATGGGGACCTCTAACAGTCCTCCTAAAATCAAGGAACTCAACTTCTTGAAATTGAAGATAACAACAGTCCTACTTAACTTGCTTGGTTTCCCCTTGGCTTTGTACTCCGAGTTTTTGATGGAGAATTTGAGATAAGGGCTCATAAATGAAGGGGACACCCTCCAAATCTTCTCCTTTTTTCTTCCATGAATTTGGCTGCCAAATTCTCATTAAACCTTTGATTTTGTCTCAAAATTGACTAAAAATCTGCATAAAGCACACATTAGACTTTTTGGCATAATGACTAACCCAATTCACTCTATTAGCATAAATATGATAAAAAACATGAAATAAACTAATGAGAATGGTGGATTAAGTCGAATTAAGAGGTAAAATAAGCCCATATAATTACCCATTTCTGGGGCTCATCAATCATTGCCAAGCGGAATAATGTTCTAAGAGGTAGGCCCTCTTAATTGATTCTAGCTTAAGGAAATCTTCCATAGATTGTCTATTTGTGACAAGACCCACTCTCTTGGGCTAGAGGAATTGTTTGTGTCTGCACTTAGAATTTACCTACATCACAGGGAGACTTGTGCTACAGTGGTCTCTTATTCAATTGAGGATGGTGAATCAACAAAAGATTATCCCCATGGGAATATTGCAAGGAATAACAAACGATATTAAAGGCACGAGCGCATTAGGAGATTTCGAAGTGATAGAGATTGTCGATGACAACAATCCCTACCCCACGCTCCTTGGGATCGATTGGCCTATTGACATGAATGGGGTGATCAATTTGAAGAAGTGGACGATGTCATTTGAAAGAAAATCACTTCGCGTAGTAGTAGCTTTTGACCCTACAGAAGGACCACGCCATACTAAACCTATCCGCGATTATGAAAGTGATGATGATTTGGACCAAATTTATAAGATAGCAATGCAAGATCAATATTGGGTGAATCCAACAGCTAATGGATGTATTTAATGGGACCACGAAAGCTCCTACATGTCAAATTCAGATGAGGATGGAACACTAGTAGAATCAATTGCACGAAGTGTCTACGCTACACTATAACATGATGACCAAATCGTTGTGCTGCATATCATCATAGGTAAGAAGTCTGCTTATTATGATGGTTTAACTAATGTTCATAAATTTTTGGATGAATTTGAAAGGGAAGTGCCAGAGAAGAATCGCTTCCAAACCTTGGACTTTGCGCTTTGCGCTACGCCTGCAAGATGGTGGGGTACGCATAAAGACAATTTCGATGGGTGGCGTGAATCTAGAGGAATGATGAGGGTGCAGTTTGGTCACCCAATGGTGTGATTGTCAGAGAAATACAATGCGAGGAGTGATTCGTGTGCCCACTTAGAAAAACAAACTGATTCTTATGGAGCAAAACCACAACCGGTGTGGGTGCATCTGTTCTGTCACACTTTGGACATAATACCAATGAATTGGTACTTGGAGACAAAGCTCCTTCATGGCACAAATGAATGGGATATCTTGAGGCAAGGATTCTTTATGAAATTTAGATTTGAGGATGGATTTGAGTGCATCAACGAAGTGCTGCAAGAGGTCAAAGCAATGATCTTCAGAATCCCACAGGATCTCTTGGATTTGATTCAATCAGATTGGACCACCCATCTGCGCCATACGCTAGAGTGCTACAATGTGACTGTTGAAGAAGAAGAGGAGGATCTTAGAAACATTAATATCCTCAAGGTATAAGGTCACCACAAAGTTGAGGGGCTACAAATAGAGAATCCTGATATAACCACGCCATTGAAAATGAGACAAGTGAACATTGGAACAGAGGCGGAATTGAAGTCTGCGAAGATAGGGGACAACTGGGATGATGCTACGGTGGATAAGGTCGCTAAGTTGTTCTGCAGGTACCAAGATTTCTTCCCTACATCGTTTTCAGACCAGAAGGGGATAATAGGTGATTTAGGAGTGACGAAGATACCATTGAAACCGGATGCAAAGCTTGTGAAACATAGGCCATATCGCCTCAATCCTAATTAGAGTTGGAAAAAATGTTGGTAGCAAGAATCATTGAACTAGTGGAGGAATCCAATTGGATTAGTCCTATGATAGTTCAAGAAAAGAAGTAGAAGGATGAAATAAGGATTTGTGTAGATCTCAGGAAGATGAATGATGCTTGTGTGCATGATCCCTTTCCAACCTCATTCACGGATGAGGTATTGGATAATTTTGGTAGACAGAAGCATATTCATTCAGTGATGGGTTCTCGAGGTACCATCAGATCAAGATTGCGCAGGAGGATAGGAGTAAGAAGATCTTCGCGACCAAGTGGGGCTGATTTCCGCAAACTATAATTCCTTTTGGACTTAAGAATGCACTACAATATTTTCTTGTATAGTCATTGCGGTGTTCAAAGAGTTCATTCACAAGTTTTTGGAGGTATACTTTGATTATTGGATGGTGTTTGGGCTCATAAAGCACCATGTAGCTAGTTTTCACTTGATGTTGGATATGTGCCAGAGGTATCAGATAGTGCTAAACTTGAAGAATTTTTTATTTTGCGTCCCTTTTGGAATCTCGTTGGGTGATGTAGTGTGAAGACAAGGATTAATCATGGACCCAACTAAGATCGTGGTTATAATCAATTTGGAGGTGCCAAGGAGTGTTAAATAGTTGCATGCAACACTGGGTCATACTGGTTATCATTGAAAGTTCATCAAGAGTTATGCTTAGATTACTATGCCAATGGAAAAGCTATTGAAGAAGGACACTACATTCTATTGGAATGAGGAATGTTAATAGAGCCTAGATGTGTTAAAAGAAAAGATGGTCACCGCGCCGATCCTAGTATTCTTAGATTGGAAGAAGGAATTTCTTGTGCATGTGGATGCATCATGTATTGCGCTGGGAGTAGTACTGACATAGGATGGGGAAGGAGAAGTGGGTTACCCGATAGCATTTATGAGCACAAAGCTGTCAAAGGCTGAAAATAACTATTCGACGATGGAGCATGAACGGTTGGCTATGGTGTACGTGCTCCAGAAGTTCACACATTACTTGCTAGGCGATCACTTTAAGATGTACACAGACCATTCTGCATTAAAATACTTGGTCAACAAGCCTGTGTTGGAGGGGAAATATGCAGATGGCTGTTGTTATTTCAGGAGTATGATTTCGAAGTCATTGTGAAGCTAGGGCGATTGAATGCAGGACCAAATCATCTGTCGCACATTGAAACAGGAGATGAGCCCACTAATTTGGGGGAAGGACTGCCTGACGCATAACTCTTTACGGTGTGCATGGAAAAAAATCATTTTGCAGACATCATCCACTTCCTGACTATAGGAACGGATCCAGAGGGGTACACCAGTCAATAGAAGAAGGATTTGGTGGTGTGCGAAACATATTTTTTTGTTATTGCAGGTCACTTGTATAATATGGGAGCAGATGAGATATTGCAACATTATGTGCCTGAGTTTGCAGGAGGTAGCATCCTAGATGAAGCTCATGGAGGGGCTACGAGAGACCATTATGTAGGAAAAGAAACAACATAAAATTTTTTACATGTTGGGTTGTGGTGGCCAATAGTGCATAAGGATTTGAAAGCATATTATAGGGTGTGCAATGCATGTTAGAGGGCGGGTAGACCATCGAGGAGGGATAAGTTGCCTATGAATCGGCAAGTTTCATTGCAGCCATTTGAAAAGTGGGTAATTGATTTTGTAGGACTGATGCGACCTTATCCACACATATCCTCAATATGCATATAAATGCATGTCATATTCATTTCCTAGGAATTTCAATCACATACTTAGGAAAAACTCTCTTAAATCAATGTTTAATGCTCTTTCAATAAGCTCTATGCAGAAACATTTCATTTAATTATCCAAAGTCTAAGCCTTTATAAACCTTTGAGTAGACCTTACAAAATTCTTCCACAATATTTAGTTAATTATTATTATTATCCATGCATACCAATAATACCCTTTTAACTTGGATTTTAGTTTAAACCCAACATTAACCATAATATATTTATTCCACTTTATTTCTATTATAACTCTTGTATAATAGAAATTATACATAAACCATTTAACCCTTCATTAATTTACCATTCTACCGTTCACATGACTTTGCATATTTATCGATACCCAACCTGCACTTCAAATCTCCACCGTTAATTCTCTTGTCTCAATCCAATGGTGATCACGTCATATCACACTCTAACTAGAACGATAGATAAAATTGTGGAAGCATGCGAGAAAAGTTGTTTTGCTTCCCCTTCAGCATGCTACGTGGCACCTCCACATTTTATCACACGCTCTCAAGAATTTTTGCTTACCACTTTATTTCCACGTGATATACCGCTTAACCCATTTCCCACTAGAACTCAAAGAAGTTAAACTTCTTTTGAATAACTCATCAGGTCCACCTGACGTGTTAACCTGTGCGCATATTCAAGTGTGATTACTGTCAGATTATCACCAGAGCGAATGGTCACGATGAATTGACGAGTAAAATTTGTTTAATAGATGCATCTTGTCCATCAGTCGTGGATTACTCACATGCTAGTTTGAACCCGACCACCGTAGGATCTCCTCCAATTGACAATCACATATACATGAACGATATTTCATTACATAGTTTCAGATCTATATAATATTTGGCATCATATGTTCATGTAATGATTCATTAATAGGAATCTCCATCTTATAAAAATTCAGAAATTCAATGCCACTCGCACCCCTGCACACTATCCTCTTTCTCTAAGATTCAATTTAATTATTTAATTGTAATAGAAATAATTCTGACTACTACTTTGTGTAAATTTTCTCAAGTTCACCTGCCCATCTGTATTCTATAGAAATATTCCACAATTTACACATAGTTTGTAGTTCAATCACTTAGTGTACACTATCTAATTCATAACCTCTCTCTCTCTCTTCTCTCTCTCTCTCTCTCTATATATATATATAATATAATATATATATATATATATATATATATATATATTATATATAAACAAATATTTATAAAAAAATATTTATAAAAGTTTCTTTTCTTAGGCTTGATTTCTAATCAGTGGCCTCTTCACCTACTCTTTGGCCCATAGGCTCACAATTCAAATCTTTACTATCTATTTAAGTTCTGAATCTTCCTGTCCTTGATGCTAATTTTTATACAAAAGGTTTTGTGAACCAATTCTGGTTCAGATCATTAATAATTTCAACTAAACCCTAAGAATCCTCTCAATCCAAGAAATCGTGAACTAATTCCTAATTTAAGATCTACAATTAATTTCCAAACCTATCAATTCCTATGAACTCTCAACTATGTTAATTTTTTCATGTTCCTCTTCATTAGAGAACATTTACAATATGCCTCTCAATACTTAATTAGATCCTATTCTCATAAAATAACTCAAAAACATTAGCATTACATTAATTTGATGCATAGGAAACCAACTTCCTTAAAAACCACAAGACCCCTAAATTTTACTAAATGTACAAATTTTTGGAACCATGATGCTCCTGCATCAGACTCCCAAGATAGAAAATATTCATGATATTCAAATCATGTGTCCTCATATGTCAATAAAAAAAACCTCCAAGGTCCCAAACCTTAGTTTGTAACTACCCAAATGCCTTGCACCTTTGTTGCTACTTTATATCTATTGTCTTCTAGTTGATCCTCCTCTCTTCAATCAGTTTCAAATTCTGATTTATCACACCTCCTGTTATCATTCTCCTCAACCTAGACTGTTTCATCATCAACTTCCATAATTTTTCAATCTCCATCTCAAGCACATCCTTGGGCTAGTACATACTCTTCCATTTACTGCTATCTCTTTCTCTTTGCTTCAGTTTGTTGTTACTGTCCACTAAATTCGACACCTTCACATTTTGCATCTCTTCAAGCTCTTTCTCTTTCATGGCTACCTCTTCTTGCATCAAGTCTTGACTTTCCAGCATTCTAATATCTCCATTCTATGGATTAAATACTTCCATAGAATCTTCTTCTTTCTTCTTTACTTGGCTACTCTCTTGTACCAAATATTCTCCAGCATCTACAACAAAACCTACAATCAAAAACCAATTGTTAAAATAAAAAACATAAGGCTTTTGTGCCTCTTCTTCCTTTGGCAAAATTAAGCTTACCGCTCTAATTTTCCTCCTCTATCAGCACATCAATATGCTGATTCAACCTCTCTAAAGAATTCTCTAAAGGATTCTTTGGACTATCAGCAAGTCTCTCTTCCACACCATCTGCTTCATTGATGTCTTCCTACTCTTGTCCACTGTAGTGAAATTCTTCGTTCTGATTCAGTTCTGATTTTACAACCTGAACACTTACTCTTTGGTTTTCTAGCCTTTTATCCAAAAGACTTAAATCATGCCATACATTTTCCATCTCATTTGGGATTTCTCCTAAAAGCTTTGTACAATCCTCACTATCTTCTTCTTTGTCACAAGTATAATTTCTTGGTGACACTACTTCATTCTCGATCAGAATAAAATTCCGATCCTCCATCTTTGTGCTAATTTTAGATGTCTGTCCATCACTTTTCCTTTGGCCATTCAAGAAAATCAATTTCTCTTTGTTCTTACCAATAACAAATTCCTTATCATAAGACATAACTGTCTCATCTCTACTGAAGATATTTCCTTCACTATGCAAGGAATTTATGAACTCCTTCTGCTATAATAACTCAAGTTGATCTTCATTTGAAAGACAATCATCATCATACTTTGCTTGGAAACTTTCAGCCTCACTCAAGACAGTTCCATATGATGGTTTGTCTTCTGCAATACCTGCATTCACACACAACTTGTCAGTTTTAAAGCCACAATACCTCATGATCTCACTTGATGATTCAATCATCAAGTCCTCCTGCTGTTCCAAGTCCTCTACATGACTCAGAAATTTTTCGATGATCTTCTCTACAATCTCCTCAAGTCCTTCACTTGGTTGCTTGATATCCTTCCCTACTTCTTCCTGCTTTTGGCCATCAACATGAGTCAAACTTCCTTTGCTTCCAGTCCTCGCAATATGCTGAAAAGTAAAACTTTTCCCCAACTGTGTATGGGAATTTACATGAGACCTATCTATCTCATATACTTTTAGAACATAATTGAGATTTTGCCTATCTTCTTCCTCCTTTATGACAATATTAGAAAATTGTCTTTCTTCACATGTTTCACCTACAAACATACACAAATTATGAGATTTAAAATCATGTGACCTTTTGGTCTCACTTGAAGTTTTAGTCTTCAAGCCTTCCTCCAAATACTCATTTATTCTGAGTAATTCTTCCTTCAGTCGATCATTCATCATTTTCTCTTTCCTCTTCTGTAGTTTATGCCACCTTATCTTTCTTCTCATAAGAAAATCACACCTTTGGCCTTTCTCATTCCTTTGTAACAGTTCCATCATTACTTCAATATGGACTATTATCTCAGCCTTCTCCCTCTCATATTATTCATCATTCATCTATCTCCATATGCCATTTTTTTGGCATCTTCTTTCTTCACTTTGTGGCTTTTCTCTGAACCTCTACAATGACTATCAATAGTCATCTTTTTCTCCATCTTTATGAGTTCTTCACCCACTCACTATGAGCTGCAAAAGTATTTACAATAGCAAGTCCTCCTCGCTGCATGATACCTCACTAAGTTTCTCTCCTCTGAGCTCAGTCTTTTGGCATCTCTTTGGTTGTCTCCTCTGGAACCATATGAGCACTCCATGCTCTAGGCTTTAACTTATCTGCACTTTTGAGAACACAAATTTCCTCTTGTATTTCAAAACCAAAAGAAATACTAGGTTCTGGCCACTCTCTCTCAGAAACCCTTACCGACTTCCTTCATCACTGCTCTTCAGGCTGCGATCTTCTTGCTGAGAATTGTTGTTACCTACATATCAATGATATTTAAAACAAAGATCATTCCAAGATTTCAAAAGCTTGCTGCTACCAAATTTCTATGGCCACTTTAAAATGCTTCTGCTCAGCTTCCTTCTGAGAACACTCTTATCCTCTCTGTCCAACTTTCAGTTAGATTCTCCAAGTTCACTGCTACTTTTTTCCCAGTCTTTCATTCACTTTTTTCTTTAGAAAACATACAACTTTCCTTGTCTATCTTCTTCTATCAATCTTTACTCTGTATTTAACCTACAAAACTCAAACCAGAGTTAAATAAAACAATACCTATATGATTTCACAAACAGTCTCCATCCACTCTTCACATTCGAGTGAATCTCCATTTTCCTCAAGAAAACAAACATCAATGTGCTTTCTTTATGCTTATGCAATCTATTCTTAAGAGTATCACTTACTCTCATCTTATGTCATGCCTTCTACTTATCATATTCAAATAACTGGATCTCCTCTTTGCAATATCTCCATCAATTTTCTATAAATCACATTTGGTTTTACTGATCTCCTCTTTCTTTCACAATCACACTTGCATTCTGCACAATTATGCTTTAATTAAAAAGAGCTTTAACCAAGCTCTAATACCAAATGATGCAACCTTAGCCACACATATCCACAGTATGCATATAAATGCATGTCATATTCATGTCTCAGGAATTTCAATCACATACTTAGGAAAAACTCTCTTAAATCAAGGTTTAATGCTCTTTCAATAAGCTCTATGCAGAAACATTTCATTTAATTATCCAAAGTCTAAACCTTTATAAACCTTCGAGCGGAACCTTATAAAATTCTTCCATAATCTTTGGTTAATTATTATTATTATCCTTTTAATTTGGATTTTAGTTTAACCCCAACATTAACCATAATATATTTATTCTGCTTTATTTCTATTATAACTCTTGTCTAAATGCAATTACACATAAACCATTTAACCCTTCATTAATTTACCATTCTGCCGATTCACATGACTTTGCACATTTACTGATGCCCAACTTGCACTTCAAATCTCCATCGTTAATTCTCTTGTCTCAATCCAACGATGATTGCATCATATCACGCTCTAACTAGCACGACGGATAAAATTCTGGAAGCACGCGAGAAAAGTTGTTTTTCTTCCCCATCGGCATGCTACGTGGAACCTCCATGTTTTATCATGCACTCTCAAGAATTTCCGTTTACCACTTTATTTACACGTGATATACCGCTTAACACATTTCCTGATGGAACTCAAATAAGTTAAACTTCTTTTGAATAACTCATCAAATCCACCCAACGTGTTAACCCATGTGCACATTCGAGTGCGACTATCGTTGGATTATCACAAGAGTGAACGGTCATGATGAACCGATGAGTAAACTTTATTTAATAGATGCATCAGGTCTATCAGCCGTGGATAACTCGCATGCTAGTTTGAACCCAACCACTATAGGATCTCCTTCGATCGACGATCACATATACATGAACGATATTTCATTACATAGTTTCAGAACTATATAATATTTGGCATCATAAGTTTTTTGTAATGATTCATTAACAAGAATATCCATCTTATAACAATTTAGAAATTCAACACCACTCGCACCCCTGCACACTATCCTCTTTCTCTGAGCTTTGATTTAATTATTCAATCGTAACAGAAATAATTTTGACTACTACTCTGTGTAAAATTTCTCAAGTTCACTTGCACATCTGTATTCTACAGAAATATTCCACCAACAAGTTCAGAAGGAGCATGAAAAGGCATGGCATGATTGGCACATCAAACTGTGCACCTTCAAGGTAAATGATTTAGTTTTATTATATGAAAAGAAGTTTGATAAATTTCCAGGAAAATTTTAGATGCATTGGCTGGGGCCAATTGTGATCAAGGAGATTACCGAAGGAAGTTGTGCTACATGAAGAGAGACTGCATGGCGTAGCCAAAAAGTGATAGTTACTATCAATGTTCATGATTTGACTGCCAAAATATGGTTAAGAGGAGCGTGCAACTGAAATTTAAGGAATTTAAGGCTGAAATTAAGTAAGAAGTCTTTGGAAATATGCCGCCAATCTCGCATTTATGGAAGAATTTTGGGGGTAACGGTCAAATTTGAATTCTAAATTTCCTATAAATTATAGATGACCATCCAACGAGAAACACTTTGCATTTTGAGAATTTTTATGTTGTGCTATATGTTGGCATGAACCGTGAGATCTTTGACGACTTGATTTCTAGTTTTGTGTTTGATAGGTTACCTGAGGAAACCCAGAACCTCATTAATAGCTTCATTTCTGTATCATCTGAGACTGATAGTATTGGGGGCATTGTTGCCTCTGAGGGAGCTTCCCTTGAGGTTGTGAGTATGGAGGTTCTTGCAACAGTGCCTAAGGAATCGAGGTTGCCGAGGCCAAAGCCTACGCTACCAAGAGAGGCTCCCAAGCCAAAGAAGGATAACCAAAAGAAGACATTGCCAGTGCATGAGTCGCTGAGAAAGCATGCAACTACATAGGTGCAATAAAAAGAAAAGAAAACCGTGCAGGAGAAAGGCAAAGTGGTAGACCTAGAGGCTGATGAGGGCGGGGAAGACATAGATGTTGAGGGGGTAGATCCCATTTCGAAGCTGCCAGAGTACATCCCTCTGCGCCAAGGAAAGCTGAAGGTCCTGAAGGACCCTGATGAGGGACAATCCCTCCTGAACAAACCTCTATTTCTAGAAAAAATCACTTTTGAAGGTCCACACTTGGCGTGTGTCCCACATCTAAAACTTGAAGATTGGGATCTAGGAGATGTTGAGTGGTTTCCCTACCTAGCTATCGATACCTTCATGAAGCGAGTGTTCTACGAGGAGTGTGGTGTCACTGTGCTGGAGCTGGTGGAATGGATTCATGGGGTAAACAAGGCAGGGTTATTGAACCCCCTATGGGTGCCTCACTACCACTGTGCCCCTATAAATTTGACAGTTATTAAGAAGTTGTTGTGCCTTGTGCATGACGGGTTCTTGTGGTTGACTAAGCCCATACCAATTGCTGATATGCTGATCCACAGGATCACATTGTTACCTTACTCTGGGCTGAATCCTGCAAAGGCATTTGGAGGCAAGACGGGCAAGCACGACCTTGCCAAAAAGATGAAGGACAAGTTCAAACTTGTCAAGAAAGCATGTGGGTATTCCATATCTAGTATTATTGACCCTGTAGTGAAGGTGTCCACCCAAATTTTGGCTAGCAAAATAATGAGAAAGTGCCATGCAGATGAGGTGTTGGCACCAGTGGTTTCGTTAGCAGCTCAGTGCGCAGAGGGAGTATAGTTCAACTAGGTGCGCTACCTGTGAAGCGAGTTCCTCACAAACTACAGGGAGGCACAAGACCAAAGAAAGACATTTCATTATTCATGGCTACTCTTATAAACTATGTTTGTTGTGTTAGAGTCGGTCTCGTCAGCCCTCCATCAACGATCAAAATTTCTCTTTTGCATTTCATTTTTTAGGTGTCTCATACAGTTCACTCATCCACATTCTGTTAGGGGCATGCCATAATCTGACGAAAGGGCCTTGTCACTCATTCCCCTCATGTCTTGTACCTGCTGGCTTAGGTCTTTTCATCAAATTTCATCAAAGTCAATGATAGTCAATGAGAGTCATGTTAGTCATAGGTCTAGGGTTTCACAAATTGTGTCTTCAAAGTGTCCAATAATGCAAGCAGGCCAGAGGGAGGTTCTAAACAAGTTTTTATTTCACAAAATTTTATCGTCATATGGATGGATTATGACTTTTCTTCAAAACTCTGTTTTGAATAAAATTCGACATTTCGTCTTTTGTAATAAATTTCCATGTAATTTTTTAAAAAGTTTTTCAGCTGTTGAATTCTCCAGGCGCAGCCCTGGTCTTCCTTTGTCAAGACATGCCACTATCCCTGCAAAAATAGCCAAAAGATTCATCATTTAAGCCAAAATCAAAAAGGGAATTTGAAAAACAGAGTTGTGTTAACATGAAAAAGTGTTAAAGTTAAAAACATAAGAAAGTGAGTTTTTGAGAAGCAAAAATTAAACGCATTACTCCATGAAGAATTTTCATTGCTTGAAACATCTATTTCCATGCCAAGAGGTCAAAGGATATCGATTTGAGTTTTGGAGGAGCGAATTTCATGGTTGAGTGCCAAAGTTGTGTTGCTGGAAGTGTGCACGGTGCATTGGAGGAGGTCGCGGTGCACATAGGCTGCATGGCGCATTGGGTGCAAAGTCACCGTGTAAATTTACACTATCGAGGTGCATCCAGGAGGCATGGTGCACTGGGTTTGTGCACGGCGCACAGAGCTGACAGGCCAGCTTTATATCACCTCTGCCATCAAAACTCAAAAACACACCATTTCTTTTGCTCCAAGTAAGTTCAAGAGTTCTTCTATTGAATTTAGCTTGTGGTGGGCGTTGTTTGGAGGGAGGATTTAAAGGTTTGAAGTTTCAAAATATAACCCCTATGTGTGTATTACAAATTTCTCCTTTGGGGTTGTGAAATTGGTGTTTTGAAGTTATGATTTTGGTGCCAATTTTCTTTTCCCACTTGTGATCCCTTCCCTCTCATAATCCTATCATTATAGTTAATCCCTTATCCTCTAACCTCCCAAACCACTCATATACACACTTCCCATTTTCCCTATCCTAAAATCCTATCATTCTCCCTCTCTCATATCATTTGTAAAACATTCCCAAACCCCACATTCCTAACACTTAGTCAAGTGACTATTATTGTATTTCAAATTCACTTAGCAGTCCACTTTATCCACTGTCCCTTTTCTTTGCCCACTGTTTCCTCATAGTCACTCATTTCCCTTTGGGACCTTTGGCATTGAAAACAAACACTCATCCATTATTTTGAAACCAAAATCAAACACCTACTTGTTATACACATTGCAGCACCAATGACAGAGACAGATTCATCATATGAGCAAGACAGTGACTCAACCACTGAGCTTAATGTGCCGAGAAGGCCTCGTAAGGGTGGTAGACATGTCAGAGAAGAGCCTACTTCCTTGACTCAATTGCAGGCCAGCCCACTTGCAATGACATGCTTTTAGAAACAGTCATGCTTTCAGTATTGTGAGATGATTGCTCAGATCCAACATCATCGAGAGTTAGTTCGGTTGTTTGTTTTGCATCTGCATGATGGTCATGTCACTCTTGCTGGAGTAAACTTCACCTTGACACCAGAAACCATTTCTCAGGCCACTGGGATACCGAATATAGGTGAAGAGTGGAACAAGAGGCAACAACTGGATAGAGCATATTATGAACCTTACATCAGACCTAGCTATTTGAGGCAGCTCAACAGGGTATTCCCATTCCAGTTTCTGAAGGAATCTTATGCACCATTGGTGAGACTCTTTATCAGATACTTTATTTGTGAAAGCCGCTTCTCACGCCTCTATGCATACCATATTAGGTTATTGATGCATTTCACGAGGGTAAGGTTGATGAACATTCCATATTTCATGTGCCGAAACATCGAGAGGATGACTACTCTTGTGCAGAAGAAGACTCATAAACCACAATACAATAGCATTTATCACTATGCGCTCATCAAGATCATTGTTGTACATCATCTTGGCCTGCAGGGTATCACATGGGAAGATTTCATTTCTCGTGATTTCTTCACAGTTTTAGTAGCTCATCATGAGGTTGTCCATGGTGCAGGTGAACCTTCACATCAGCATGGAGGATGGGAGGCAGAGACTACTAGTGTGCCAACATATGTCACCTATTAGAGAGACACGAGGGGATTGTTTGCAGTAGCCCAACGAGTATTATCTCCACCTGGGGTGGAAGGGGTCTCGTTGCCATCATCAGTAGCACAGGTACAGGTACATGATAGAGGAAAGAGTCCAATGCAGGATGAGGGGCCTTCAGGTGAGTGAGACTGTATTCTTGTTCATGATGACGATACATACATGGCCCCGCAAAATGCACATCTTAGAGAAATCATCCAGGAGAAACAGAAAGAAATAAAAGCCTTGTACCTTGACTTAGAGAGGGTTAAGTGGACCATGAAATAATTGGAGCAAAGGAACAAACAGCTTGAAGATCAGCAAGCAATCATGGAATTGCAAAACATCCGGGAGAATCGTCAAGCTGCCCAAAGGAGGAGGATTGAATTCTTTTCATTAGAGAAAGAGATTAATGATGATCGAGAGAATCAACATCCACTTGGAGAGACTGCTGGACAAGGCCGATAGGGATAAGCATTGTTGAGACACATGGTTTTCCATTACAGGGCATGAAATATGAGTTCCAAGGCACGAATAAGGAATCTAAAGACAAAATTGAAGAAGGCAACAAAGAAGCAAAAGAGGCAAAAGGAGAATGATCGTCTTCGGATATTGGTCGAAGCCTTTTTTTCCCAGCATGAAACTTGATAGAGAAGGTCCATCCCAAATTTCAAGAAATTTGGAGAAAATTTTGTCAATTTTGAAAATTTTGGTCTAAAATAGGTTTTTCCACCCAACGCGTAGCGCCACTTGGCACGTGCTTATAATTGGGAGATCTTCTGCAAGAAAACTTTGCATTTCTGGATTTTTTATGAAAAGTTATGCATTCTCATGGATTACCTAAGGATTTCATCAAGTTCTAGGTTGCCTAAAGGGTCAAAAACACCCTAAAAATGACCTTTCTGCCACCTTTTGCACCCACAGGAAGCAGTCTTGGGAGAATGAAGTTTTGGAGGGGAAAATGACATCCAAATCTAGAAATTTTACTTGGGTTGGAAAGTAGATATGTAGGGCTTTCCAACAAGCTATCTTGGGCTCAATTTGGACTTCGGGAAGTGCCTAAAAATAAGCCCCAACGTTGTGCTATGCGTAGAGATTCTGGTCGCAACATATAAAGGATTTTTGCCTATTTTCACCGTAAAGCTTAGAAATTCACCCAGTTTTGACTAGTTTTCCTTTTTGATGTAATTATTGATCTATCTTGATGTAACTTGATGAATATGATGTAATTTTGGCACATATTTACTTGTTCTAGAGGATTCATTCACTAAAAAGTGAAAATTTAATGAATGAATCAGTTTCCTATCATATAGAGGCAAGTTGTTTGATTGCCTAGATTTTAGTGCTTTGTTTAGAATTGGTTGAAACAACTCCTAGAATGATGAACTAGACCCCTAAAGGCAAGGGAATGGGTTGGGCTAGTCTATATCACGTATTTTCTGAGTCATTGTCAGGGTTGGACATTTGGGATTGCTTGGCACATCATTGTACATTCTATCGCTGCATTTTTGGCTAAGGAAAGACCAGGGTTTTGCAGCACTTGTTGGGATCCGTGTGGCTCTGTGCTTTGATGGTGTTTTTCTCTATGTAATTGTAAGTTCATTGATGTTTATGTGTATCATTTTCCCTTCTCTTTGCTTTTGAAATTAAACAAATGAGTGATTAAGGTAGAATTCACTGGACTGCTATGCTCTGCCTTGAAATTTTGTTTAATTTTCAATATTTTCATCTGTTTGAGGAGGACTCTTGAGACTCTCTTTCCCTCCTTGGCTCCTCACTAGTCTGATCCATCCATTCATTCAATATAAAGCATCAAAATGATTTCCTTCCTTGCCCCAATTAGAACTCTTCAAAAACTATGCCTCATCCCCGGACCCAAATTTGCCTCTCCCATTTTCCAACTCAAAACCCCCAAAAACTCAAATCAAATCCTTGCATTACATACCTAACCTAAGATCAGTTGTAAAATCAGTCATCTCAAGCCCTATCGATTATCTTTGCTGAGATTGACTCGGAGAGAGCCCTCTCCTATCCTCGTAGGGCTAGCTACGAGGTTGAGCATGGTTTGATGTGGACCTAGAAGCTTACCTTTCTAGCCTGAGGTAAATCTAGGCTCTAACATAGTGGCAACTCCACTAGGGAATGATTTTATTGTTTGTTAGTATGATTCGTTGTGAAACTATAGACGAAGTCTGAAGATTAGCCAGGTACCCTTCAAAACGCTTTTGCTTTGCATTAGTGCAAGTAGATAAACACTACTTTAGTCAATCTCTGGTCTAGTCTCATTAACGGAAAATCTAACCTGCAACCACCCCAGTGTATGTGTTGATTCTAAGCTGTGGATGATAAGCTTAGGAATTGATAGGCTAAGAAAGTTGTGTATGTCCCTTTGATATTTTGAAAAAGCACACTAGCTTCGAGGAGATATACCAGAGCTAATCCAAATCCAAATCCTCCCCTTGTCTACGAAAATCCCAATTTGATTCCAAGACTTCTTCATCAAGAGAGTTCTAAGACTCCCGTGTTCAAATCCCATTCATGCCCTGCAATTTTCAAGTATATTGAAGAGCTTGATTTTGATGCATGTTTTGATTTATCATTGTTTGAAACCAAATCCGATGGTGTTGTTGGTTCCATAGTCCCGAATCCGGACTTTGTTGTAACTCTTGAAGTTGAAAAATCCAATAAGTCCATTGAGAATTTTATTTTAAGACAGCTCCAAACTGAAATTGAGGCTTCAAATATCGCTGATTTCTTAGAAGCTGCATCTGCCACCCTTGGATCTTCTGTCACAGAATTCAACTCAAAGAGTCCCACCAAACCGCCCCTCATTCCCACTATCCCTGTGCAGCCTATTGTCACATATCAAAATTCTATAGTAAATTTGCCTTCATCTACTCCTTCTACATCCAAACGTTCTTCTCCACCACACACCCCACCTCATACACCTCACACATTGGCTGCACCTACTCCCCCAACATCCCCCAGACCTAATCCACCAATAGTGATGGCTGCCTATTTTGCACCTCTCGCACTGCCTCAAGTTTTAGATGATATGCTTGCAGGTTATCAAAGAAAAATTCCTTTGTTTGATGGCAATCCTCACAGCATTATCGCTCAACAACATGTGGACAGAATGGCAGATTTTTGTGACCTTCATGAGATCGATGTTGAAAATGTGACAATGAGATTGTTTGCACAGACATTTAGTGGTGAAGTTAGGAAATGGTTCATAGCTTTGCTCGCTGTTAGTATTCCTACATTGGATGATCTACAAAGACAATTTTTAGATTGTTGGGAAATCAAGAAAAATCCTCTTCATATCCTTCAAGAATATGAGCATATCAAGCAAAATGTTGGTGAGTCCATTCAAGATTACTGCATTAGATTCAATTCAGTTTACAAAGAAATTCTTGATCATCTAAGGCCACCTGTGGGCCTAGTATGATGAAGTTTCCGGATGGTTTTGATGCTGACATGGCTTATAAACTAAGAGAGAGGGAGCCTGCCACAATGGAAGATATGCAAAAGATTGCGGTCAACATTGAGGAAAATATGTTGGCCAAGAGGGCTAGAGCAAGAGTAGAAAAGAAGGTCACAATAAAACAAGAGTCGTCATCGACAGATCAATTACTTTGGAAGGTGGAGTAGATGTTTGAAAGGGTGAAACTTGATAAACCTGAACCACAAGTTAGAAATCCTAACTTCTGTGGCCAGCAACAATCGTAATATAGAATCAAACAAAGAGAACATTGAGCTCAAGATCAGACAGCCCAGCAGCCAGTACAACCACCTCTACAGCAAAATTTTGTGCATGGACCGGAATCCGATGAGGAAGAGAATGTGATAGGGAAGAAAATCACTTTTTCACTCCAGATGATTTACCCATTTATATCACAGAAGAGGAGGAGTATGCAGAAAGTTCAGCTATACACAAAGATGCAGATTTCATTCTAGCAAATGACACAACTTTGGAAGAAGAATTAGATGAGTACCAAAGAGGTTATATGAATGCTTTGTTCGCCCATTAGCGAAAATATTCACTTAGAAATAGAGATGTGCCTGTTAACCCAATTCAGAAGAGGAAAGAAGCTTCAACATCAAAGAGTGATTCACCTGTTGTACAAAAGAAAGGGAAAGAGGTAGTTGATCCTAATATCAGCGAATCACCATCAGCAAAAAAATCAAATCAGCCAATTGGATCGAAGGAAAAGGAAAAGAAAGATGTCCTAGTCAAAGAGGTAGAAAAGGTTTCAACTTTTAGTCTAAAGAATGAAATTTCTAAATTGAAGGTATCCATTCCCTTGACTGAAATAATGAGGAACAATAGTTATAGAGGGCAAGTTTCGAAAATTTTGAATTTTGATCCAATGTCTGATATGGTGAATGTCGAAGATGATCAACCCGAATTGATTTTTGGGCCAACATTGAATGGTGAGTCTCCAGATAGTGATGTGCCACCTTTTTATATCAGTTTAAGGTTGCATACTTTTGTGTTGCATAATACTATGTTCGATTCCAGAGCTTCCCACAATCTTATGCCGAAGGCTATCATGGAGAAGTTGGGTATGGACATCACTAGGAAATACCATGATCTCTATTCGTTTGATTCCAGTAGAGTAAGATGTATTGGGCTCATCAAAGACTTGGTTGTAAGTCTGGATCAAATCCCAACAAATAATGTTTTGATGGATATTGTTGTGGCAGACATTCCTCCCAAATTTGGTATGCTTCTCTCTAGGTCTTAGGGAGCAAAATTGAAGGGGACATTACAACTAGATTTCTCCTATGCAACGATTCCTGTGTTTGGCCAAATGAGAAAATTGTACCGGGAACAAAAAATGAAATACATGATTACAAGCAAGGAGAAACTGATTAATCATCCGATTAATTATGTACATACAGATCTAGAATCTTTTGTTTTGTATTCAAATAGTTTCAATGATATAGATAGTCAGTTAGTTGAAGCAGCAAGTATTCTAGAAATAACAGAGAATTTCAGAGAAGTTTTAAGGAAATAAGGACAAGAACAACAAAACACCGTTGAGCAATCAGCTAAAGATAATGGACAACAAGCAGGAAAAGCAGAGCCAACAGAATTTCAGCACTTAGAAGAAGATTAAGAGGGCCTATGGACCATGGATTTTGATGGTGCAGTGGGAAATGATGGTGATGGAATTGGTATTTGGGTACACAATACTCTCTCCGCTCTGAACAAAGTGCCTAGTAATGTGTGGGTATGTTCTTACAAATTAGCTTTTGATTGTTCGAACAATGAGGATGAGTATGAAGCTTTGATTGGTGGCCTAAAAATTCTAAGAAAGTTGAATGCTAAGAGGATTGCAGTATATGGCGACTCCTAATTGGTGATCAAATATCAAGCAAAAAATCCTCGGATGAGGGCTTACCGAAATGCAGTCCTAGATATCCTGGAATTGTTTTTAGATTATACCTTGACGTGTGTGCCTCGTATTCAAAATGGCATTGCTGATGCACTTGCCAAGGCAGCTAGTAGTTTGAAGATTCCAATGAACTCCAGTAATAAATTCAAAATCCATGTCAAGCATCACCTGACTATCCCGGACAATCAGAGATATTGGCAAGTTTTCCAAGATGATGAGGAGATTGATGATTTTCTGCAAAACAAAGGTAAATTCAAAGATACCTCAATTGGTGTAGAACATGATGACGGTGAAGATGATGTGCAAATCAATCAAATGGAAGTGTTGCAGCTAAAGGATAACATAATTCCTAAAGGCTTGATACCTATAGAAGAACTCTTTGATCAATATGACGTGGCCGGTAAACCAACATTGCAGCCAACAGAAAAGGGTGTTGAAGAGGTCAATATCAGAACAACTGCACATCCAAAAATGGTAAAACTGTCCAAAGCATTGCCACAAAAGGTAAAAGCCAAATATATCAGTTTGTTGTCATCTTTTGCTGATGTGTTTGCTTGGGATTATTCTGACTTGAAGACATAGGATACCAATATAATTCAACACACTATTCCCATTAAGCCTAATCAGAAACCTTTCACACAGAAGTTGAGAATTCTAAATCCAAAACTGCTGCCGTCAATTGAGAAAGAGATAAACAAGTTGTACAAATCAGGAATCATTGCTCCCATCAAATTTTCTGATTGGATCTCTAATTTGGTGCCCATACGAAAGAAGACAGGTGAGATTCACTTGTGCATTGATTTTAGGAATCTTAATAAAGTTTCATTGAAGGATAATTATCCATTGCCCAAAATGGATCATATACTTCAGCGAGTAGTTGGAGCATCATGAATGTCATTACTTAATGGTTATTCTAGATATAACCAAATTTTAGTCCATGAAGATGACCAGGATAAAATAGCGTTCACCACTCCGTGGGGAACTTTTCATTATGCTAAAATGCCTTTCGGTTTGAAGAACGTGGGTGCCACATTTCAGCGGGCAATGGACTTGGCTTTCACAAATGAGAAGGATGTCTTTTTGGTTGTATACCTTGATGATCTAACCGTGTTTTCCAAATTAGATGAAGAACACATGTATCATTTGAAAATTGTCTTTCAAAAGTGTAGAAAATATGGTGTGTCGCTAAATCCAAAGAAGATCTTGTTTACAATGAATGAGGGCAAACTACTTGGGCACATTATCTCAAAAGATAGCATTTGTATTGATCTAGCATGTGTAGAAGCGATTCAACAAATTGACTTGCCCCGAAATAAGAAAGAGATTCAATCTTTTAATGATAAGATGAATTTTTTATGCCACTTTGTGCCTAACCTTGCTAAACACCTAAGAGAGATTACAAACATGCTTAAGAAGGACAGCCAAGTGAAGTGGATAGAAGAGGCTGTAAAATCTTTCAATTTAGTCAAATTGTCTCTTTCTTCACCTCCAATTCTAATCAGCCCGGATTACACTCAGGATTTTATATTGTTTTCTTTTGCTTTGGAGCATACCATGGAAGCTGTGTTAATGCAAAAAAGAGATGAGCATGAAAGACCAATTGCTTTTTTCAGCCGAACTATAAGAGATGCAGCCTTGAAGTACAACATCATTGAAAAGTAGGCCTTTGCACTTGTGAAAGCATTGAAAGATTTTCGAGTATATATTTTGCATTCTCATACTTTGGCTTATGTTCCTAACGTTGTTGTCAAGGATGTTTTAGTGCAGACAGATCCGGAAGGAAGACGAGGCAAGTGGATTGCAGCTTCATTGGAGTACAATGTGGAGATAAATCCCACCAAGCTTGTTAAAGGATAGGGATTGGCAAAGTTAATGGTTGAATCAAACTTGCATGTTTTAGACATAAATCTGATCGCTACTATGTCTAATGAGAATGAGGAAGGTTCATCAATTCAGGTATCCAAAATGTTTGTTCTTTCCCCATGGTATTCAGATATCATATATGTGGTGCAGAATTTGTAACCACCACCCGGCATGACTAGAAACAAAAGTAGAACTCTCAAATTAAAGGTTGCTAAGTTTTGCATTCTAAATTCTGCACTTTATTGGAAAGATCTCGGTGGCATTATATTGAATTGTTTGGTAGAAGAAGAAGCAAAGCAGGTCATGGAGGATTTCCACAAAGGAGATTGTGGCGATCACCTTTTTTGGAAAACAACGGCGAATAAAATTATGAGAGCGGGATACTATTGGCCGACATTGTTTGATGATGTAAATAAGGTTGTCAAGAGCTGTCATAAATGTCAGATTTTTGAAGGAAGGTAGAAATTGTAGCCTTTTCCGCTTAAGCCCATTGAGGTGAGTGCCCCTTTTCAGCAGTCGGGGTTGGATTTCATTGGTGAAATTCATCTCGCTTCTTCAGGTCAACATCGATGGATTCTCACGACAACATATTATTTCACGAAATGGATCGAAGCAATTCCCACTAGACAAGCTACGGATGTGGTAATTATTTCATTCCTTGAGAATAACATCTTGTCTCATTTTGGCTGCCCGAATAAGTTAATCACTGATATCGCAAAAACCTTCAAATCAAAGAAGATGATTGAGTTTTGTAACAAGTATAAAATCATTTTAGGTCACTTAACTCCCTATCATCCGCAAGGCAATGGTTTGGTGGAGTCTTCTAATAAATATTTAGTCAACATCATTAAAAAGCTGTTGGAAATAAACAAGAAGTGTTGGCATAAGAAGTTGGTCAATGCACTTTGGGCAAATTGGGTCAGCCAAAAGAAATCCATTGGTATGTCTCCCTTTGAGCTTGTTTATGGAGTTGATACAGTGTTTCCTACCTCTCTAGCAGCTCCGGTAGTTAAACTTCTTCAGGAGGCTGGCAGTGAAGAGGATCATATGCAGGGAAGACTAAATCAAATGGTCCATTTGTAGTAGACAAGAGAAGAAGTTTTCCAAAACACATCAAAGTTGCAGGAAAGGGTTAAGAAAATCTATGACAAAAAAGCAAAGGCAAACAAATTCCAATTGGAGGAAGTGGTGCTGAAATGGGATGCAAGGAATGAGGAAAAGGGTAAGCAGAGTAAGTTCGAAAATCTTTGGAAAGGTCCCTTCAAAATCACTGCATATCGTGGTTAGAATGCTTTTCTTCTAAAGGAGATGAACAGGGAAGAATGTCCCAGAGGGTCGGTCAATGATTGGCTGCTCAAGCGGTATCATTTCTGAGAAAGTTTATGTTGTTTACATTGTCACTGTATATATTTTATTTCAGTTTCATTGCAAGAGTGTGTTGTGATCTTTTCTTTAGTCTAGGGCCCAAAGTGAAGGCTATAATTCTGAAGAAAGATTTCAGTTTTGGGTTTAGTTTGTCGAGTCAGTTTTTTAGTCATTTTGGTTTCATAAGTGAGTCGGTTTGAGTCAAGTTTCAGTCAATAATAAGTCAAGAGTCTTGTGTTAATTTGTAAAAATAATGGATTCCAAGCCCAATGGATGAAGGCACTATCTATCTCTCCTAGAGATCTGTCGTTCTTGGCACCTCCCAGGAGCTACCATCCCCATTGGAGCCAATGTTAGAGTCGGTCTTGTCAGCCTTCCGTCAATGATCAAAATTTCTCTTTTGCATTTCATCTTTTAGGTGTCTCATATAGTTCACTCATCCACATTCCGTTAGGGGCATGCCATAATCTGACAGAAGGACCTTGTCACTCATTCCCCTCATGTCTTGTACCTGCTGGCTCAGGTCTTTTCATCAAAGTTCATCAAAGTCAATGACAGTCAATGAGAGTCATGTTAGTCATAGGTCTAGGGTTTCACAAATTGTGTCTTCAAAGTGTCCAATAATGCCAGCAAGCCAGAGGGAGGTTCTAAACAAGTTTTTATTTCACAAAAATTTATCGTCATATGGATGGATTATGACTTTTCTTCAAAACTCTGTTTTGAAGACAATTCGACATTTCGTCTTTTGTAATAAATTGCCATGTAATTTTTTAAAAGTTTTTTAGTTGTTGAATTCTCCAGGTGTAGCCCTCGTCTTCCTTTGTCAAGACATGCCACTATCCCTGCAAAAATAGCCAAAAGATTCATCATTTAAGCCAAAATCAAAAAGGGAATTTGAAAAACAGAGTTGTACTAACATGAAAAAGTGTCAAAGTTAAAAACATAAGAAAGTGGGTTTTTGAGAAGCAAAAATTAAACCCATTACTCCATGAAGCATTTTCATTGCTCGAAACATCTATTGCCATGCCAAGAGGTCAAAGGATATCGATTTGAGTTTTGGAGGAGCGAATTTCATGTTTGAGTGCCAAAGCTGTGTTGTTGGAAGTGTGCGCGGCGCATTGGAGGAGGTCGCGGTGCACATAGGCCGCGCGGCGTATTGGGCGCAAATTCACCGTGTAAATTTACACTGTCGTGATGCATCCATGAGGCGTGGCGCACTGAGTTTGTGCGCGGTGCACAGAGCCAACAAGCCAACTTTATATCACCTTTGCCATCAAAACTCAAAAACACGCCATTTCTTCTGCTCCAAGTAAGTTCAAGAGTTATTCTATTGAATTTAGCTTGTGGTGGGCATTGTTTGGAGGGAGGATTTAAAGGTTTGAAGTTTGAAAATATAAACCCTATGTGTATATTAAAAATTGCTCCTTTGGGGTTGTGGAATTGGTGTTTTGAAGTTATGATTTTGGTGCCAATTTTCTTTTCCCACTTGTGATCCCTTCCCTCTCATAATCCTATCATTATAGTTAATCCCTTATCCTCTAACCTCCCAAACCACTCATATACCCACTTCCCATTTTCCCTATCCTAAAATCCTATCATTCTCCCTCTCTCATATCATTTGTAAAACATTCCCAAACCCCACATTCCTAACACTTAGTCAAGTGACTATTATTGTATTTCAAATTCACTTAGCAGTCCACTTTATCCACTGTCCCTTTTCTTTGCCCACTGTTTCCTCATAGTCACTCATTTCCCTTTGGGACCTTTGGCATTGAAAACAAACACTCATTCATTATTTTGAAACCAATATCAAACACCTACTTGTTATACACATTGCAGAACCAATGACAGAGACAGATTCATCATATGAGCAAGACAATGACTCAACCACTGAGCTTAATGTGCTGAGAAGGCCTCGTAAGGGTGGCAGACATGTCAGAGAAGAGCCTACTTCCTTAACTCAATTGCAGGCCTACCCACTTGCAATGACATGCTTTTAGCAATATTCATGCTTTCAGTATTGTGAGATGATTGCTCAGATCCAACATCATCGAGAGTTAGTTCGGTTGTTTGTTTTGCATCTGCATGATGGTCATGTCACTCTTGCTGGAGTAAACTTCACCTTGACACCAGAAACCATTTCTCAGGCCACTAGGATACCGAATATAGTCGAAGATTGGAACAAGAGGTAGTAGCTGGATAGAGCATATTATGAACCTTACATCAGACCTAGCTATTTGAGGAAGCTCAACAGGGTATTCCCATTCCAGTTTCTGAAGGAATCTTATGCACCATTGATGAGACTCATTATCAGATACTTTAGTTGTGAAAGCCGCTTCTCACACCTCTATGCATACCATATTAGGTTATTGATGCATTTCATGAGGGTAAGGTTGATGAACATTCCATATTTCATGTGCCAAAAAATCGAGAGGATGACTACTCTTGTGCAGAAGAAGACTCCTAAATAGCAGTACAATAGCATTTATCACTATGCGCTCATCAAGATCATTGTTGTACATCAGCTTGGCCTGCAGGGTATCACATGGGAAGATTTCATTTCCCGTGAGTTCTTCACAGTTTCAGCAGCTCATCAGGAGGTTGTCCATGGTGCGGGTGAACCTTCACATCAGCATGGAGGACGGGAGGCAGAGACTACTAGTGTGCCGACATATGTCACCTATCAGAGAGGCACGAGGGGATTGTTTGCAGCAGCCCGACGAGTACTATCTTCACCTGGGGCGGAAGGGGTATCGTTGCCTTGATTAGGAGCATAGGTATAGGTATAGGATAGAGGCAAGAGGCCAATGCAGGATGAGGGGCCTTTAGGTGAGCGAGACTTTATTCTTGTTTAGGATGACGATACAAACATGGCCCCGCAAAATGCACATCTTAGAGAGATCATCCAGGAGTAGCAGGCAGATATAAAAGCCTTGTCCCTTGACTTGGAGAGGGTTAAGTGGACCATGAAATACTTGGAGAAAAGGAACAAATAGCTTGAAGATCAACAAGCAATCATGCAATTGAAAAACATCCGGGAGAATCGTCAAGCTGCCCAAAGGAGGAGGATTGAATTCACTTCATTGGAGCAAGAGATTAATGATGATCAGGAGCCTTGGCTTGAGAGAATCAACATCCACTTGGAGAGGCTACTGGACAAGGCCGATAGAGATAAAGCATTGTTGAGACACATGGTTTTCCATTACAGGGCGCGAAATATGAGTTCCAAGGCACGAATAAGGAATCTAAAGGCAAAATTGAAGAAGGAAACAAAGAAGCAAAAGAGGAAAAAGGAGCATGATCGTCTTCAAATATTGGCCAAAGCCTCTTTAGCCTAGAATGACACCTAATAGAGAAGGTCTAGCCCAAATTTCAAGAAATTTGGAGAAAATTTTGTCAATTTTGAAAATTTTGGTCTAAAATAGGTTTTTCCGCGCAACGCGTAGTGCCACTTGGCGCGCGCTTATAATTGGGAGATCTTCTGCAGGAAAAGTTTGCATTTCTAGATTTTTTATGAAATTTTATGCATTCTCATGGATTACCTAACGATTTAATCAAGTTCTGGGTTGCCTAAAGGGTCAAAAACACCCTAAAAATGATCTTTCTGCCACCTTTTGCACCCACAGGAAGCAGTCTTGGGAGAATGAAGTGTTGGAGAGACAAATGACATCCAAATCCAGAAATTTCACTTGAGTTGGAAAGTAGACAGGCAAGGCTTTCCAAAAATATATCTTAGGCTCAATTTGGACTTCAGGAGATGCCTCAAAATTAGCCCCAAAGTTTTGCTACACATAGAGATTCTGGTCGCGGTGCATAGAGGATTTTTGCCTATTTTTCACTGTACAGCTCAAAAATTCGCCCAGTTTTGACTAGTTTTGCTTTTTGATGTAATTATTGATCTATATTGATGTAAATTGATGACTATGATGTAATTTTGGTACATATTTACTTGTTCTAGAGGATTCATTCACTAAAAAGTGAAAATTTAATGAGTGAATCAGTTTCCTATCATATAGAGGCAAGTTGTTTGACTGCCTAGATTTTAGTGCTTTGTTTAGAATTGGTTGAAACAGTTCCTAGAATGATGAGCTCGACCCATAGAGGCAAGGGAATGGGTTGGGCTAGTCTATATTATGTATTTTCTGAGTCATTTTCAGGGTTGGACATTTGGGATTGCTTGGCACATCATTGTACATTCTATCTCTACATTTTTGGCTAAGGAAAGACCAGGGTTTTGCAGCAATTGTTTGGATCCATGTGGCTCTATGTTTTTAGGGTGTTTTTATCTATGCAATTGTAAGTTTATTGATGTTTATGTGTATCATTTTCCCTTCTCTTTGATTTTTAAATTAAACAAATGAGTGATTAAGGTAGAATTCACTGGACTGCTATGCTCTGCCTTGAAATTTTGTTTAATTTTCAATATTTTCATTTGTTTGAGGAGGAATCTTGAGACTCTCTTGCCCTCCTTGGCTCCTCACCAGTCTGATCCATCCATTCATTCAATATAAAGCATCAAAATGATTGCCTTCCTTGCCCCAATCATAACTCTTCAAAAACTATGCCTCATCCCCGGACCCAAATTTGCCTCTCCCATTTTCCACCTCAAAACCCCCAAAAACTCAAATCAAATCTTTGCATTACATGCCTAGCCTAAGATTAGTTGTAAAATCAGTCATATCAAGCCCTATCAATTATATTTTCTGAGATTGACTCGGAGAGAAACCTCTCATGTCCTCGTAGGGCTAGCTATGAGGTTGAGCGTGGTTTGATGTGGACCTAGAATCTTACCTTTCCAGCTTGAGGTAAATCTAGGCTCTGACAGGTTGTATGGGAGTTGATAGAGGACAACTAGTTTCCTCTGATTCAGATAGATTTACTAGAAACTGTGAAGTTTACTTCACTATGGGCCACAAAGGATGCTGCGTGGGTTCGAGAAACTAAGTTTTTTTGGTACTAATGGTGATGAGAATTCATATGGCCATCAACCAAAAGCAATAGTTGTTGCCAACTATTTTTGAACAGTTATCTAGGTACGTAGAGTTCAAAGCGAACTTCCACTGCGTGTACATCTGGGCGCTGAAGAATCCATATCAAAAGTGGTATGATATTCCTTGCTTAGCTATAGATGTTTCCATTGCCAAAGTCCTTAAGGGATGGCCGGAAGATTGGAACACACCATCATATTTGGCCACCGGGACTAGCAAGTCCATGGTGAAGCAAAAGAAGGAAGCGACCTGACTGAAGGTGCAATAGTTGGTAGAAAAGAGGAAGAAGGAGACCGAGGACAAGGCACGCACAGAAGAGGAGTGCACCATAAAGGAGCAAGTGGGACACGAAGAGCGTGGCTCTGACAAGAGTTAGAAATCTCCTTCGCCCCAAATGGAGGATGATGAGCAGTCAGAATAGGGAGGTGGAGATCTGGAGGGCACTCCTTTTCGCGTAAAGCAACATAGGGAACAAGAAAAGGAGGGATAGAGAAAGAATACCAAAGTCTCCAAGTTGTCGCTTGATCCAATCACCTTGACGAAGGGTGACTTGGATGATATTGGTGACAAGGTAAGGGACATGACAGCAGAACTGCTGCAACAATTTGAGTAGTAGCAAAAGAAAGTGTTAGTCGCTATACAAATGGGTCTACGCGAGCTACAAATCCAAACAAATAGACTGAAGGCAGGTACAGTGTAGAGTAGCGTGACATCAACTAGTTTGTTTCTGGGGACCACTCAAACAATAGAGTTGGTTTGATCCTTGGATCTCTGGGTAGTTGCATTACCGGATGGAGCTTTGAGCGTGGAGGCATAAGCTGACAAGGCTACTGTTGGTGTGTTGAGGAATGTTTGCCTCAACCTGGCTGCACTCCCCAATCAATTCCTTCACACAATACAAGCAGGTGTGATTGAAGAACTTAAGGCCTGAGAGCAGTGCGTGCTAAGCATGATCAGTGAGCTGAAATTCAATAATTACCAGATATTTGTTGAAAAGACAGCCACGCTAGAAGCATGGAAGAAGGTTCAGGAGAAGAATGAGTGCACCACAATAGTGGTCACTAAAGCATGCAGAACCGTTCTGGAGCTGCATATCCCAGAAGAAGCATCGATGGAGGCCAATATTAGGAAGTTGGCTGCAGATGTGCGCATTGCAAGGACAGAGATGGCCAAGGTTCCGTTTGAACTAAACCTTAAAATCACAAAGCTTGAGTTGAAGTCACAACCTTCAACTCCACCAGAGGTTAGAGAACAACGTGAGGCAACTATAAAGGATGCAGTCACGACAGTAGATGCCATAGTGGCAGATTGCACCACACTCTTTGAGCAGTCTGTGGAGGTTGTTACGACTCTACAGGAGGATCTTAACTTGTAGATATTGAAGACAGATGCCTGGTAACTGCAGCAGAAATACGATGAAGCAAGAGCAACGACACGCACTGTCGCAATATCATAGCAACTAACTAAGCTACATGAGGCAAAGAAGTTGCTCGAATAGGTGGAGGAAGCGCAACACAAAGAGGTGGTCTTCAAGGCTAGATTGGGGCCTTGGTTGGATGAGGCATATGTTATCTCTATTGTCATTAAGGAGAAGCTAGTGAACCTACAACATACACAATAGAAGGTAAAGGAGGACAGTGCAGGACCAACGATTGAGCAGTTGGTGGAGCAGATCAAGCAGGCATCCACACAGAGCGTGGTTGAAGTAGCAGTGGAACAGGTCAAGCTGGGAGGTTTTCGTAGTAAGATCTCCAAACCAAGAGAGTGACTTGGGGGTGAGTCACAATATTTGTGTTGGGGGCATGTTGGGACAAGGTTTCCTGTGCTTAGGTTTGGGGAAAAAGCCAAAGTTTTGTGGTAGAAAGCCCAAGTTTTTGTGATGTAAAGTGTAAAGTCTCCGCAAGTTGTGGTCATGGAGTACATAGATAGTAAGTTTCATGAAGGGATTTACCCTTCTTTTATGTAAGTTGAGTCGGCTTTAGTAGATCTACCCATGGTCCGCTGACCATGGGATTATATAAAAAGGAGAGTCTTAGAGAGTCTAAGGAAATTCAGTAAGTTCACAGTTGATGTGATGGGTCATTAAGAAGTGAAGAGCGAAGAGTCTTAGAGTAGAAGACTGGCTCTACATCTGTGTGCACAGAGGCCTAGAGTAGAGTCTACAGTTGAGTGTGCGGACCCCTGCAGCTAAGTGCATAGGGTGGTGTTGAGTCTGTAAGCCAATCTGAAGTATTGATAAAGAGATTATTCTGGAAATATCTGTGTTTTATCCATTTAATTTTGTTATGAATGATTGCATTTATGTTATGATGAATATTGGGTTTATGATTTAATACTATATTGATGCGTGATTCTACAAACTTTACATTGTTATATGAACATAAGTAATAATATCTATTTACGTGAAGAATATCTTAATGCATGGTAAAGTTATTAGACACTTAAGACGATCTAGGTAAATACAAAAATAAGAGTAATTATAGAGCTGCGTAAGTGGTTGATTCGCTTGTTGAGGGCTCACGAAAGATAGTTGTAGACCTTTGCGAAAGTCTATAAGATGGTCAAAGGAAGTAATATCAATAAGCCTTAAGGGCTTATCGACTTGCACAAAGGAATGTTTAGGGCATACAATGAGATCACAATGATCTCTGGGTGCAGAAAATTGGTTCTAGGATGCCCACATACTGCTTTGGGTGAGACTTCAGTTCGTGCTCCGTGGATTGATACCGAAAGGGCCAGTAGTGTAGCGATTTGTTTGGAAAACTTAACTCTGAACCTGGGTCAGGAACCACTAAGCCAACACTTGAGCACTATGAATATAGAAACTACAAATTGCATAGTTCTAGGAGGTAGGGGATAATCTTGAGACTTGTTACTATGCAATGTGTAGTTCAAGGAGGTTGAGTGAGGTCAAGTTGATTGAGCAGAAGATTCTTCTAGAATTTGATTAAGTGTGGGATAAATGAAGAAAATATGAAACCAAGATAAGAATTTAACATGATCGCACACTCAAAACAATCATCAAAACAACATAGAACATTCAAAACTCAAAAACAACATGATCCCCTTAATGTGACAATGAAACAATACTCTCCTCTAAGTGCAACACTTAAGATACACTGTGTGATGACAGTGATGACACTAGTGAAACAATGCTAAAGACTTGGGGAATATGTTTAATTCATGTATTCATGATGAATATAGCACAATAGTGTAGGAGAATGCATCAGCAATGTCCTTCAAAAATGTACAATTGACCCCCTTCGACTAGATGCGACACTTAAGATACACCTTGCGACAACAGTGATGACACTAGTATGACAATGCATTAAAAAATAGGAATTGGTCTAGTACATTTCTATATGGTAAATAATATCCATTGGTACCAAAATTTCCTCTCACAATGAACCACAACTCTACTTTTACAATGTGAGCCACTTTCCATGCCAAAAGATGACACTTACAAAAATAAGAGAAAAGTGAAAACAACACTTGCAAAGGCTAAAGAAAGTGGAAGAAACACATGCCAAAGTGGAGATAACATGAAGATGATACTTATCAAGGTGAATGTTGGCTTAAGGGGGCCTAACCCAAGTTCAAAGTTGTTCACACCAACCAACAAAACCGTAACAAATGACTCTTTCAGCAACAACTTGCATAGCGCAGGTTGTAGCCTCACTCGAAGCAATATTGGGGGATGCTAGAACCAAGTTTCTGCATCTAGGGACATGTGATAAATGGTTCTTAGGCTCTGATAGTTTAGTCTTCCTTCACAAAGATCAGTATTCTTATAGCGCTCATCAATGTAACTAAGTTAAAATGTCTTCTAGACCTTCGCAAAGGTCTACGATCAGTTCTTATGGGCCTTAACCAAACAATTTATTTACTTTCACACATCAATAAATAACCCTAGATATGAGTTCACATGGATCTACTTAATTCATCAGAAAACATAATGGAAATAGCTTTTAACTTTGTGAAAATAGATAACTACTCATATCACGCATAAATAAGATAGATCTAGTGATTTCACATAACATTCATTCATTGTTTCATAAAAACATATCATTAAGCGACAAAATATAACATAAACAGATTCAACAGAAATCCACAATGATTCTTCATAATTAGTCTTTAGTGATCTTCAATATTTAGATTAAAGAGTCTTCTACCCTGTGCACTCAATAGCAGGGGTGAAAACACCTATTTTTGGACTTACCAAGGCCTCTTGTGCACTCAGCTGTAAGATCCTTCACCTTCTTGCCTAAGTACAGGAAGCAGAGCCTTCCTACCTTAGCATTTGCCCAAACAGTTCTTATCTTAATTCTTTGCTATCTACCATTCTCTTATAAACTTGATATGACTCGAATATATAGACTTTTCAATATAATACCATGGTCCACAGACCATGGGTGAGTCTCAAAACTGACTTAACTATCTATCCAAACAAGGGGATAAGACCCCTCTGACACTTATCTGTGCCCTCCACATCCCCATATCATGGAGACTTTACTTCTTCTACAAAAACCATAGACACAATTTGGGTTAACTAACCGCAAAACTGACCCTTGGGACCCTATCCCAATAGGCCCCCAACACAAAGATTGTGACTCGCCCTCAAGTCACATGGTTGTCGCCTCGATCTTGCTTCAAAGATCACTCATCTCAACTTGCAATACTACAACTTCAGTAGTGCTCTGTGTTGTTGCTTGTTGTACCTCTTTGACCAATTTCTTCATTTTTGGGCCCTCCACTTCTAGCCCCATTGTCCTCTGCATTTGCTGTAGCACCTTTAGCTTTTCCTCTGGTGATAGAGTAAGTTGACAAGCTTCCTCTAGCCATGAATGTAATATGATCTTTAGTAGTTCCTCTTTCCACTACAATTCTTCCACCCGTTCTTGTAGCTTCTTTCCCTCTTGAAGATTTACGAGGAGTTACACTGGTGCTAAAGTGCACGCAATTTCTCGGACCTCATCATACATTTGCTACATCTCTCGTACATCGGTGTTCATATTCTACAGGTTTAGGTCCTATTACATATTCTTTCATAATTCCATTGCTGCATTGAACATCATCGCACAATCATTGACTGCGGCATCCAAGGTTTTCATTTTCTCCTTGATGGCTATGGTGTGTTGCTCTTGTACCTTTCGTGGAGTCGTTGGATTCAACTTTAATTGCAACTCTACTATCTTCATCTATAAATTAAAGGTAACCTTGCCGACTTCCTCCTTTGATGCACGTAGTGCAACATCCAATTTCCTTACTTTTGTTGAGGCCTCTTCATCCTCTAGTATGTTCAGTTCACGTACTGACTTGTAGGCATGCTCGATGATTGTTTCCAGGCTTTGATGTTGTGTCTGTAGCTCCTCCTTTTCCTTCAGTGCTTGGTTTCTCTCCACAAACAAATGTTCATTATTGACCTTAAATTCACTGACGAAGGTGAGGGCACATTGTTCTCTAATCCTCAACTCATATGACACCCCCTGATGAAGTGCATGGAGGGTATAGAGCAGCGCAATAGCCGAATTCATCCCCTTATCTATCATGACATTGATGACAATGCAATCCTCATCTGATTCTACATGGATTGATCCCTTTGGCAATGGTATGACTTTGAGGTCCAGTGTCCATTCTAGCTTTGCCATTGTGCTACTTCCCTATGTTAGGCTCACTTATGCTCCACTTGATTTCCAAACGCCTGCCAAGATTCTGCTACCTTGGATCTGTAGCACACAGAGATCCTTTTGGATTCTTCCCAGCATTTGCATATATTGTTGCTCAAACTATTGCAATACTTTAGTTGTTTTGTCCCTCACCTTTTCTGCGATCTCATCGAGATTGCCTTCCGTCAGCACCATTGGATTGATATGTGTCTGCTTATTAGACTTATGCTTTTTCCATTATCCACCCGTGTGCTCCTACCCACGTCTCTTCAAGATGAAAGGAGTGCTATGCTCCTCACAACCGCCTCCTCCCTATTGTTGGCTTAGGGAATCATGACCCAAGTTCAGAGTTAGTTGCACCAAACAAATCCCTACACTACTGGCCCTTTTTACATCAATCTGTGGTGCACGGATTGAAGTCTGACTTGAAGTATCATGGGGGGATGCTGGAACCAACTTTCTGCACCCAAAGATCAATGTGATGTCCTACTGTGACCTAGATCCACCTTCATGCAGATCTTTAAGTGCTTATGGCTTACAACAATAATTTTCCTTGAACCAACCTCTAGACCTCCATGAAGGTCTATGACTAGATTTTGTGGACCCTGAATAGCCAGATTAGCTACTTACACACACCAAAGATTACTTTTAGACCAGTATTTACTCAGATCCACTTAAGTGTTTGATAACTTTAATAAACAATGTTATGATCTTCGTGTAATCACTTAACATTAATTGCATTCAAATAATAAGATAAATCAAGTAAATCCGTGCATCAATACATCATTATTTTATAAAGACACCATTCCATCACAACATGTCACAATCATGCATGACAGAAGTAAACAACTAAAACATAGGAATTTCTACAATAATCTTCTTTATTTATCTTTAATATAGGTTTATAGACTTAATGCTTCCTTTCACACTCAATTGCGGGGGTCCACAAATTCAGCTGCAGACACTACTCTAGGCCTCTCCGCACTTAGCTTTACAACCTTTCTCCTCTCTAAGACTTACTTCTCTACGCTAGACTTCTTCGCTCATAGCCATAGACTTCTTACTTGCCTTAAACTCTCTAAGACACACCTATTTATACAATCCCATGGTTCACGGACCATGGGTAGAACTCAAAATATGACTTAACTTTACATAAAGGAGGGTAAAAACCCTTTTTGACTCTTAGCTAGCTACACATTATGTGACCACAATTTGTGGAGAATTTTCATCTTTTTACATCAAAACTTGGGCTTTTGCCCCAAAACTGACCCCAAGGGACTCCATCCCAATAGGCCCCCAACACAAAGGTTGTGACTCGCCCTTAAGTCACTCAACTGGAACGGTGATCTTGCTATGAAGATCCCCCAGATCGACCTATACAACCACTACTTCCGCCGTGCTCTGCATGGCTACTTTCTTGACTTGCTCCACAAGTTGTTTTGTGGCTGGTCATTCACCAGGTCGCTTGATTTTCTGCTATGTAAGCTACAAGGTCACCAAATTTTCATGTATGTTAGCTGAGATCAGGTAGGCTTCATCCAACCAAGGACCTAACCTGGCCTTAAGGATTGCTTCCTTTTTCTGCACAGCTTCCACTTGTGCAAGGAGTTGTTTTGCCTCTTGCAACTTAGAGAGGCATTGTGATATAGCAATGGTGCACACTGTCACCCTTACTTTGTTGTACTACTACTAGAGCTCACGTATCTTGATATTTAATATCTGCACAGTGGGATCCTCCTGCAAGCTTGTCACCACTTCCGTGGCCTATTCAAACAAAGTTGTACAATCAACCACCACGACATCCACAGTAGTGATTCCTTCCTTGACAACAACTTCACACTATTCCTGAACTTTTGGCGGAGTTGAAGGTTGTGACTTAAGCTCAAGTTATGTGATTTTCATATTAAGCTCAAATTGAACTCTGACCATGTTATGGATCTCACTTGAAAATATAGGATAATACAAATATACCTAGAAATAATAAGATAGAAATAGATAGAAATGCTTCTTTATTGATCAAACCCTTAAGGTAGGGTGACACCATACAATCACTCCTTATAGAAGGAGAACACTCCACAAGCCATATGCTTGTCCATACAATAATCCTTGACATCTCTCAATGGGGAGTCTCTAGCCTCTAGATAGGCCTCATACATACAATACCATGGGTCATTACCATGGTTCCCTCAATAACATCTATCTAATACAATGGGCTTATTACATTATTGCTAACTACTTGTGGTCCCTTACATGATACGGGTTAACCACTTTATTTATTACTATGGCTCATCTCATTATTACATTATTCCCTTGGGTACCTCCCTTTGTACCCCATACTACCCCCCTAAGTATACAGTATACTACATTCCACCCCCCTTAAACATGTTTCATCTCTGAAACATAAGAAGAACGCAAATAATAAGATCTACTCAAAAGAGTAGTCCACTGGTACCATGCACATGCATCTAGCCATCCTAGAAAAAGGTGAATCCTTGAACTCGCTGGTGGCTTGCTCGCTTGAGATGGAAGTTGACCCTGGCAGCTCTTATGTGTTGATGTGTAGTAGGTGGATTGTCGTCCCTCTCTATTTGTCATGCGGGGGTTGTTATCCTTGTGCCTACTTCATTACCATCTTGTAGGTTGTTTTCTTGTAAGGTGATGTGGGTGGTGATATGCTGAAGTTTTAACCAATGGTGTATCTTTCTTTAATTCACCACCTAAAAGAGTCTGATTGGTATTTTGTACATGTTGTGGTGTCTGCTGTTGTTGCTTATCTTCTAATATTACTTCAACCACGGATTCCTCATCTGATGTATTTGTACCTATAACATTTTATGCTTCAGCCTCCGTGGTGGAAATATCCTATAATGTAAATTTCTTCTTTTTATACTAGAGCTTCAAGAATTTCTTCTACACATTAATATTGATAGTACTCATAGATTCCATCCAAGGGTATCCCAAAACAACATCCATATTAGCCATATATGAAGCATAAAAATCAGAATGCAATACATGTCCAAAGAAATCTTCAAATCTTTATAAACTTGAATATCCTCATTATCAACCTGTGTGTGCTCCATTTGTTTAGCTAGTACTTGCAATCTATTTTCCAAATTAACATTTATAAAATTTTGCTTGCAACTAGGATTTATAGGCACAATGATCCTCTCCTTTTGAATACATCCATGAACCTGTAACAAGGAGATACCAGTAGAAAATAACCCCACATGTTTCTCATTATCTTGTTTTCTAGCATGAGACCATTTGTCTAAAAGGATTTTTTCAAATTCTTCCTCCGAAAGTTTGTACAACTACTCTCTGTCAAGTGAGCTCCACCATATGGCAGCTTCATCTTTCAAACCCATCCATATGAAACTTTTCCACCGTTTTTTCCATAATGAATTTTTTTTTTCTATGAATTCTTCAATAGTAGGGCCATTATCTTTTCCTGTAAAATCTAGAACCACCATGAAGAGGGTTTTGAAAAAAATCAGTTACTTGGCGAAAATTTGAAATGGCCACAATTTAGTCAATATTGCTCAGAATCCCTATTATGACCTATTTTCTGAAGTGGAACAACAATTCTACATCTTTCCATGTGATAGGAATCCTGATCTAGGCACTGGAATGTCTAATTGGCACTGCAACTATCCCGCCATCACAAAAAATTTCTGAAAAAATAGCTTATTTTAAATCAACGATATCTCCCTCATCCGGACTTTGATTCAATTTTTTTTTTGTTTTTGAAATTGGGTATTTTTTCACAAAGAACCCAGATTTTCACTTAGATTGTGCAAATGTTGACCCAAAATGTACATATCTGATCTGCAAAATCTTCGCCCTGAAAAATGTTTGCAACACAACTAATTTTTAAATTAGCGATATCTCCCTCATTTGGACTCCGATTCACCCGATTGTTTTTTGTCAAATTGGTTATTTTTCACAAACAACCTAGATTTGTAGTTAGATTCTGCAGATTTTGAATCAGAATGTATAGATCGGATATGCAAACTTGCCGCCCCAAAAAGTTCCTGAAAAAAAAAAAAATAATATATAATATATATATATATATATTATATATATATATATTATATATATATATATATATTATATATATATATTATATATATATATATATATATTATATATATATATATATATATATATATATAAAATAAAAAAAATATTTTTCTTTTCCCAAGAAAGTGCTTTGATACCACTTGTTATAGATCTAATTTGAAAATATAGGAGAATACAAATATACCCAGAAATAATAAGATAGAAATAGATAGAAATGCTTCTTTATTGATCAAACCCTTGAGATAGGGTAACACCATACAATCACTCCTTGAGGAAGGAGAAAGCTCCACAAGCCATATGCTTGTCCATACAATAATCCTTGACATCTCTCAATGGGGAGTCTCTAGCCTCTATATAGGCCTCATACATATAATACCATGAGTCATTACCATGGTTCCCTCAATACCATCTATATAATACAATGGACTTATTACATTATTTCTAACTACTTGTGGTCCCTTACATGATATGGGTTAACCACTTTATTTATTATTATGGCCCATCCCATTACTACATTATTCCCTCAGGTATCTCCCTCTGTACCCCATACTACCCCCCCTAGGTATACTACAGGCCACCTTTGCCTTAGCATCGCAGACATCCGCAACAAGTTTCCATATATTGGCCTCAAGTGGTGCCTCCTCAGGTATGTGGAACTTCGACATTTTCTTGCACGCCTCTACAACCGCGGCCGCTAGATGGACGCTCCATGCCTAGATCATTTCCTTTGCTTTCAAGGCCTTGATATTTTCGGCGAACATTTTCTCATTGTTCCCCCTATAATCACTAATTAAATTGAGGACATGCTGCTCTCATGCTCTCAATTCTTCTGTCACACCAGTCTGTAGCACATGAAGATACTTAGTGGTGGTGTCACACACTTTATCCCTGATCTCATCGAGGTCACCCTCTGTTAGTGTAATGGGATCCAGTGGTGGCTTAGTCGCCTTAGACTTCTTTTGGTGCCCCTCCATCTGCTGTTTTATGTACTTCTTAACCTAGAATGGGGTGATATGCCCTTCATCACCACCACTACCTTGCATTGACTACTCTTCTTCCTCGATCTCGAGCGAAGGGGATTTACTGCTTCACTAGGAGATGTGTTGCTCTTGTTCAACCTACTTCCTTGTAGCACACTCTTTTTCTAAGTGGTCCTTCTCCTCGGCCTCCTTCCTTCACTGCGTGGCCAACTTCTAGACAACTTGTTCCACTGCCTCCTCCTTCTTCTTCTTCTCCAAGGAACTCCCCACACCTTTGTTGGTACCCACAACTAGGTCAAAAGGAGAATGGAAATCTACTGGCCACTGCTCGATGACTTCCCGAATCGCATCATCTGTGGAAAGATATGGCAGATCGAACCACTTTTTTGCTAGATCCTTCTACGGTCTGATATACACATGGTGGAATTCTACCTTGAACTCTGCGTACTCCGACAACTACTCATACATGGTTGGGGACAATCATGGCTGTTAGTTGATGGCCATGCAAATGATCGACTCCATCAAAACCCATAAATTTTTTGTCTCAGTGACTCACGCGGGGTCCTTCATGGTCCAAAGGGAGGAAAATTGTGTAGCCTCTGGCAAACCTACCACCAATGGTGGGAACTGACTGTCCTCTGGCAGTTCCCAGGTAGCCATCACAATAAAGATCAACAACCATGTGTAGTGGAAGGTCTTGCTCTTGTCTTGAGCCTTGTGACAATTCACAAGGAAATCACTACATAGATAGTGCAACCAATTGAACTGCACACCCTTCGGGCATTGTGTAGCTAAAGATATCACGGGCACCAGAACCTCATCTACGTGACACTTTCTCATGACCTTACCAACTAGTATGTATGTCACAATTTGCACTGTAGGGTTGTTGATGGATGTGATGGAGTACCCGTGCGGCTTCTTGATAAGCCCAAACTTTGCCTTCATCTTCTCTGCCAAGTCCCACTCGTTTGTCTTTCTGCTAAACTCCTTGGACAGATTCAAGCCTTTTGTTGGAAGGAGTGTGATCCGGTGGATAAGCATGTTTGTGATGGGGATAGGTTCATCAAGCCATAAACACCCATCATGCATCAGATTTAGCAGTTTCTTTATGGAGGTGATATTGATGTTGGAGCGGTGATAGTGGGGCACCCACAACAGGTTCAACAACCATGATTAATTTATTGATGCCAACATAGTGACACTAGATTCTTTGTAAAACACCTGTTTCATGTAATTCTCTGTCACAAGGTGGGGGAATCTCTCATGGTCAGCCAAGTCCTGGTCCTCCATCTTTAAAAGGGTAACCCTCACCAAGCATGGACCTTCAAAGGTTATATTTTCTGGCAACAGGGGCATGTGAATGCCAAATTGTTCTGCATTTGGATCCTTGGTGACCTTCACCTTTCCTTTACATGGAGGGATATACTCCAACAACTTCGATATGGGCTCCACACCCTCAACATTGATATCTTCAGCGCCCTCTTCAGCCTCCAAGCCTACAATCTTCTTAGGTTGCTTGTCCTTCTTCTATCCCTGGGTAGTAGAGTGCTTTCTCGGTGACTCACGTACTAGCATTGGCCTCTTCTGCTTGTATTTCTTCGGCTTATGGGTATCTCACACTAGTGTAGGCTTCAGCCTAGGCAACCTCGGCACCATAGGCACAGAAGCCGGAACCTCCATGCTCACAACTTTTGGAGCTGCCCCTTCGGAGGTGACAGTTCCTTTGGTGCTTGTAGTTTCACCTAGTTTGGACATAGTGCTACGAATCAACTACTGGGTGCCCTTAGATAGAGTATCAAACATAGAGCTTGCAACCAAATCCTTGAAAATCTAGCGATTCATAAGCGACAGACAACACAATGCAAAAATTCTAAGGATGCAAAGTGTTCTCTGTTGGACGACCACACATAATTTATAAGAGATTTTGAATTCAAATTCGATCGTTCCCCCCAAAATCCATTCATTAATGCAGAATTGGTTGCAGATCTCCATAGATTTAGCTTTAAATGCCACCACCCCACTCCTCTTAACCATCTCTTGGGTGTCAAAGCATGAATAGTGAACCTAATGATCATTTTCTGGTTGTGGTGCATAGTATCTCCTTTCATAGCGCAACTCCCTTCGCGCCGCTTCTAGCACTGTGACATCACCCTCTTCCACGTAGCCCCTCTGTCGCGTAACTCTAAAAATCGGGCATCATATTTTATAGTCCCACACTCCCTTGCAACTGCATGGAGCACTAAGATTATCCTGCCATCATGTAGTCATTGAGCCTGGTCTCCTGCATACGGCTTTAACCAGCTCCCGTTTAATTTTCCCGAGAAAGGTTCTCCGTTCAACTTTGTAAACTCAACTGCACCCCCATCTGTGATTTATTTGAAGTCATATGGTCCCAACCAGTGCATTTGAAACTTTCTTGGAAATTTAGTGAACTTACTACCATATAATAAAACAAAGTCATTTACCTTAAATGTGCGCAGTGTGATGTGTTGATCGTGCCATGCCTTTTCATGTTCCTTTTGTACTTGCTGATGAAATCTAGCCAAGAATATGTCCGCGTTGAGCTCCATCAATTGCTCAAGCAATTCTTCCAAGTCTCTGTGGTCCGCCATCCCTATGAAGGTTTCTATGCATAGACTAGGCATAATATATTCCATAGGCATCACAACTTCTACATCATAGAACAACTGGAAAGGTGTCTGACCTGTTAGTTTTTTACAAGTAGTCGCCCATAATACTACTAGTACGTGCACATCCCAATCATTCTACTGCATGTTGCATATTTTTGTTAGCAAATTATCCAATATGTTATTGAAGGCCTCCACTGTTCCATTAGCTAGGGGGTGATATGGTGTACTCTTCTAATGATAAACCTGAAATTCTTTTGTCAATGTGTTGATTGTTTCCTTGAAGAAATGCGTACTGTGATCACTCATCAACACTTTTGGGTACCTGAACCTAGTTAGCACGTACTCAATTTTTTTTAACTATTGTAGCCCCTATACAATCCCTTTACAGGTTGTGCCTCCGCCCATCTGGTTAGATACTCTATTGCGGTGATGATGTAGCATGCACCTAT
Organism: Pinus taeda; assembly: GCA_000404065.3. NCBI lineage: Eukaryota > Viridiplantae > Streptophyta > Pinopsida > Pinales > Pinaceae > Pinus > Pinus taeda. The sequence goes on from APFE031632040.1 coordinate 202,464, forward strand.
TTTCTTACCGAGAGGTTGAATCGATCCTACAAAGTTAATAGCCCATTTCTCAAATGGATGTAATGAAACCTAAGGGTTTAGAGGTAGCTCATCACTTTGTGATGGCTTTCCTGTTCTTTGACATGCATCACATGCCCTGTAATATGCTTTGGAATATTTATGTAGTGTAGGCCACCACAACCTAGCATGCAAAATCTTCTATGCCATTGCCTTTCCTGCATAATTCTCTCCTACAACCCCTCCATGAGCCTCCACAAGGATGTTGTTTCTTTCGAAATCGGGCACATACCATTGGAGTATCTCGTTTGATCCCATTTTATACAAATGTCTGGCAATTACAAAGAAATCAGCTGCGCATACTGCCAATTCTTTCTTCTGCTAGATGGTGTAGCCTTTTGGATCTGTCCCTGTGGTAAAAAAATGGATAATATTTGCAAAGTGGTTGTCCACTACATGCACTGAAAAGAGCTATGCGTTGGGCATCCCTTCCTCCAAATTAGTAGGCTCCTCCCCCATTTTAGTGCATGACAAATGGTCAAGTCCTGCATTCAACCTTCTTGGATTGACAATTACCTCAAAGTCATATTCTTGAAACAAAATTAGCCATATGCATATCTTCCACCCCAACACAGGCTTATTGACTAGGTACTTCAAGGCAGACTGGTCTCTGTAGATATTGAAATATCTGCTCCACTGATATTGTCAAATTTGGAGCACATATACCATAGAAAATCCCTCACGTTCTGTCGTTGGGTAGTTCTTCTCAGCCTTTGATAATTTTCTACTTGCAAATTCTATAGGGTGATCCATCTCTCCTTCGCTAGCCCATGTTAGCACTGCTCCTAATGCAATACACGAGGCATCAAGGTGCACATGGAATTCCTTCTTCCAATCTGAGAAGGCCAATATCAGTGTGGTGACCATATTTTCCTTCAAGACATCCAGACTGTGCTGAAATTATTCATCTCAACATAATGTAGCGTCCTTCTTTAGCAACTTATCCATGGGTGTGTTAATCTGAGCATAAGTCTTGATGAACTTTTGATAGTACCCAGTATGGCCCAGTGTTGCACATAGTTGTTTAACACTCCTTGGGCCTTTCAAATTGATTATTACCATGATCTTGGCAGGGTCCACCATGAGTCCTTGCTTGCATACCACATGACCCAACAAAATCCCAAAGGGGACACAAAACAAGCATTTCTTTAGGTTTAGCACAATTTGATACCTTCATCACATATCCAACATTAAGTGTACACTCGCTACATGGTGCTTTACTAGTCCAAACATTGTCCAATCATCAAAATATACCTCCAAGAATTTGTGAATAAATTATTTGAACGTTGCAATTACTACATGAGAGAATATCGACGACGCATTCTTGAGTCTGAAGGGCATCACTGTGTACTGAAAACACTCCCATTCCGTCACGAAGGTTGTTTTACTCCTATCTTCTAGCGTGATATTGATCTGATGGTATCTAGAGAACCCATCAGTAAATGAGTAGGCCTCCTACCCTCCAACATTGTCCAATACCTCATTAGTAAATAGTGTCAGGAAAGGATCGTGAACACAAGCATCATTCAACTTTCTTAGATCGATGCAAATCCTTATCTCTCCCTTCTGCTTCTTTTCCCAAACTACCATTACGCTCACCCAATCAGATTCGTCCACTAGTTCAATAATACCTGCCTTAAGAATCTTGTCCAATTCCAAGCAAACCTTTTCCTTATATTTGGGATTAAGGTGATATGACCTCTTCTTAACAGGCTTCACATCCGGTTTCAAAGTTATTTTCATCACTCCCAAATTGCCTATGATGCCTTTCAATTCCAAAAATTTTGTAGGAAAAAGATCCTGGTACTCGCAGAGTAGCTCAACAACTTGATCCATTGTGGCATCATCCCAATAATATCTGATATTTACGAATTTAGGCTCTGCTTCAGTACCAATGTTTACCTGCCTAGTCTTCAGTGGCGGAATGATATCTGGGTTCTCTATCTGTGGACCTTCAACCTCACAGTGGCCTTTTGCTTCTTGGATATTAATATTCCTTGGATCCTCATCCTTTGCTTCAGCAGTCATATTATAGCATTCCAGTGCATGGTGCAACTAGGTGCTCTAATCTGATTATACCAAATCCAAAGGATCCTGCGGAATTCGAAAGATCACTGCCTTAACCTCCTATAGCACCTCATTAATGCTTTCGAACCTGTCTTTAAAGCTAAAGCTCATAAAAATCCTTCTCTTAAGATATCGCACTCCACGGTGCCATGGCAGAGCTTTGTTTCCAAATACCAATTCATAGGGATTATGTCCAGAGTGTGACAGAATAAATGCACCCATTTTCGTCGTGGCTCTATTCCATACACTTTAGCCCATTTTTCCAGATGATCACATAGATCATTCCTCCCATCATATTTCTTAGTTAACCATACTTTAGGGTGACCAAATTGCATCCTCATTATCCTCCTGTACTTGCACCACTCATCAAAGTTGTCTTTTTGTGTACCCCATCACCGAGTAGGCGTAGCGCGCAGTGTCAAGTCCAGTGCCTGAAAGTGGTGATCCTCTGGAACTCCTCTTTCAAAAGCATCCAAAAATTTATGTGCATCAGTTAAACCATTGTAATAAGGTAAATTTCTTACCTCCGATGGCAAATAGTGCAATGATTTGGTCATCATGTTGTAGAGTAGTGTGGATACTTCGTGCAGCCTGTTTTATCAATGTTCCAACTCTTCATCTGAATCTAAGGTGCAGGAACTTTCGTGGTCCCATGCAATCCATCCATTAGCAATTGGATTGACCCAATCTTGGTCTCGCGCCACAATTTTATAGATTTTATCCAAATCATTGTCGCTTTCCTCATAGTCACAGACCCGTTTATTATAGTGCGGTCCTTCAGCAGGGTCTAATGGTACTACAATGTAGAGCAATTTTCTTTCAAACGACATTGTACGCTTATTCAAGTTGATTACCCCATTCATATCAATAGCCCAATCTATTCCAAGGAGCTCGGGGCATGGATTATTGTCATCAACAATTTCTATCACTTCAAAATCAGCCAGTGTGCATGCACCTTCTATATCTACAGTAACTCCCTGCAATCATCCCATAGGGATAATATTCTGCTGGTTCGCCATCCTCAGTTGAATCGAAGACCACTGCATTGTAGGTCTACCAATTCTCTCCCAGGTTTATTTAGGCAATACGTTCGCATCAAACCCCAAATCAAAAATAACTTGGTCCATCTCATAGACTCCTATTTGTGTCGTAAGCCTCATCTCGCACCTTATTCTTGCCTTATGATTACCAATCTTTATGACTAAGCAGGGTCCATCAAGAGAATTATCCTTACCGACACACTAGTTTAGCAACTACTGTAGTCCTTTCACAACCTTGCTATCATGTAGTAGTTTCATACAAGTCTCCAAGAAGGCGGTAAGCACATAGGGTTCAACCTCTATAGGTGCGTTGGTGTCTGGCAGTTTGTTCTAACTCCCCAAGGTGGAGGCTTCATCGAAGATTTTCTTTGCTTCCATGAATGTTTCTCTAATGTGCTCCAGATTGAATCCAGTCTCCTTTTCTGGGGCCTTGTGGACCCATCCACCTTCTTCAAGATATTTTCCCTTATCATCACCAGTCACGATCCTACTTTGCAGCATGATATTCACATTTGGGTCCTCCTCGCAGGGCTCAGGGCTCAGGGCTCATCATTTGTAAGTTCTGGGTAGAATTCTAAGGCTACACCTTATTCTCCTGCATCTTGGCCATCAACATAGGACATTCTTTGATTGTGTGGTCAAACTGAGTGTAATATTGACATGATGGGCATGTTTGATTCATACACTCTTGCGCATAGTGTCTTGACATTATGCAATTGTAGCAAATGACTTGCCCACGACCCCTACTAGGTCCTCCTCCTCGGCCTCATCCGTGTCCTTGATATCCTCCACGAGTTCCCCCAGTTCCTTGATCAGAAGGCCGATTTTCTGCTTGCATTCGATACATATGCGTCTTCTCCATCATTAATTCATAGCTTTGATAGTGGCACTCATCGTGGCCCACCAACTTGTAGAAATTGCAAAACAATTGTTGTGGTGTCTGCACAAACTTTTGTAGTAAGTAACAATTATCTGTTACATGTTTTCTCGCCACTTGGTAGATAGCGCACCATAGTGCGGGTCTCACACTTGGTCTTGTTGGAGCTTCATACCTTAGGGGCATAGGCCCCCCTCCTATGATGTAATTCACAAATACAGGGGAGTGATATTTATCATGCCCCTAGTTTTTACACTTGAGAAACCAAACTTCTTTGCGCACATCCATCTGCACCGCTTTTTCTTTTTTCATGCTTTGTAGTTCCAAGGAAAGGTTTTGCAGTTTTGCATGTATCTGTTGAACCCCCAATGGAGCATCCTAAATAGGAGTTTCATGTAATCTCATTGCAATTTCCAGGGCTTCCGCTTGAGTTCCCATCTTTTGTTGTGATAAAGCAATCCTTAAGTGGGGCAGAAGCGCGACCATAAACTAATCGCGGTGCTAAATATTTGTGAGATTCATATTAGCTTCACGGATCCCACACTTCACTCTTTGATCTAGCTCCCATGGCATTTCACCGAGCCTCATCATGATTTCCTTAAATCCAATTACCAATTGTGAGGCAAACTTAAGCTTACCAAATTCCTCGTTCAAAGCAGTCTGAGTATCTGCCAATGATGCCAACATATTATTAGTGCAATAATTAACATATCATGTCAGCACATGGTGTTGTAGAGCGTTGACCAACTATTATCATCCATAATTTTTTGTGTTATCCAAACATCCTTCACAACAAACCAAAACAGATCGAGATCCTCATTTCCCAATCCCTTGAAAACTGGAAACCTCATCGTATTCAACATGTTGACTAACGACAGTGGTGGTGGAAGTGTGGGCAAAGGTGTATGTTGTAGAGGTGAAGGTGGAGGTGGTGTGAATAGATGATTTATTCATGGAAAACCCTGCCTTATCAACTGGACAACGCTCTGCAGTGAAGCCTGTGCTTCTCCCTTGTCATCACTCATAAGAGGTTCAATCAACGGGCTATTCAGGGCATGTTCTTCCCCTATCCCTGAAGAGCTTCCCACTTCATGTAGCTCCCAACATCAAGGCAATGGCATAACCTATTTTTCACACAACAACATCTTAATCCAAGTATTCAAATATCTTAGATACTTACCTCACGGTCCTCTGAAGAAATGTCACTCTGTTTCACTGTAACTGACTGAGGTGTTAAACACGAATTCTATAACATATCCTCCTATAACTTGATCAATCCAATGGTCAACGGTGCATGCGATCTTATCTTTAGAAGCTTCCAACCTTTGCACTAATTCTAGAGTCCACACTATTGGATCGTCAATTTTCCATCTCCCTTGGCCATCTACCAATTTAGATATCCACTCATATAATTCAATTGGGAAGGTGCAGAAGAAAATTTCATGTATTTCGATGTACAAATATCTATCCAACCACTGCTCCTTTGATAGGCGCAGATTCCTATTTTCCTACACCATGAATTCATGGATCTTTCTATCCAACCAATTCTCAATTTCCTTCTTGGTTGGTTACCAGTGATGCAATGTCACAGATCTCTTTATGAAGATCCTGGTCCCGGCAACAGAACCATTTGTTAGCTTAGGGGGTCCTAACCTAGGTTCAGCATTAGTTGTGCCAAACAAATCCCTACACTACTAACCTTTTCATCATCAATCCACAGTGTGCAGATTGAAGTCTCACCCGAAGCAGTATGGGGGGATGCTGGAACTAGGTTTTCACACCTAGAGATCAGTGGGATGTCCTTCTACGACCTAGATTCTCCTTGGTATAGATATTTAAGTGCTTATGGCTTATGGCAGTAACTTCCTTAAACTAGCCTCTAGACCTCCACGAAGGTCTAAAACTAGCTTTTACGGAATCTGAATAGGCAAATTAGCTACTTAACAATAGATTACTTTTAGACCAATATTTACTTAGATCCACCTAAGTGTTTGATAACTTTAACAGACAATGTTATGATCTTCGCGTAATCACTTAACATTAATTTCATTCAAATAATAATATGGATCAAGTAAATTCGTGCATCAATACATTCTTATTTTATAAAGACATCATTCCATCACAACATATGTTGCAATCATACATGACAGAAGTAAACAACTAAACACAGGAATTTCTACAATAATCTTCTTTATTGATTTTTAATATAGGTTCATAGACTCAATAATTCCTGCGCTCTCAGCTACAGCGGTTTGCGTACTCAGTTGCGACGCTACTTTAGGCCTCTACACACTCATCTACAAAGCCTTTCCCCTCTCTAAGACTTACTTCTCTGCGCTAGACTTCTTCACTCGTACCCATAGACTTATTCTTATTTTCCTTAGAATTTTTAAGACAAACCTATTTATACAATCCTATGGTCTGCGGACCATGGGTAGATCTCAAAAGGCGACTCAAATTTACATAAAGGAGGGTAGAAACCCTTTTTTACTCTTAACTAGATACATGTTTTGTGACCACAATTTGCGGAGACTTTTCATCTTTTTACATAAAAACTTGGGCTTTTGCCCCAAAATTGAACCCAAGGGACCTCATCCCAATGCTTGCTCTGAAAACTCTTGCTTGTGAGTGTGATGTGATGCTGATTTTATGCCTTCCTTTGTATCCTGTTGTTCCTTTTTAGCCTGCTCGTTAACAATGCGCTCTTTCTCCATTCGTTCCTTCTCCGCAATTGCCTTAGTAGCTTCCTTCTTCTTTTTCTCAGCCAAGATGCGTGCGGCCTTCTGAGCTGCATCCTTTCACTTTTGTGCATTAGAGCTCTCTATGCCTTTGCTTACTCCCACATCAAGCATGGTAGGTTCGAACCACTCTGCTGGCCAATACCCCACAACCTCTTGCACATCTGTCTCAGATACCAAATAAGGAAACAAATGCCATGTGTGCATTGGGTCCTTTCATGATCTGATTGACACATTGTGGAAATCAGCCTTAAACTTTGTGTAGACCATCAATTATTTGAACAAGGTTGGGGACAACCTTGGCCTCTTATTAAACACCATTTGAAGGTCCATCTCCATCAGGATCCAGAAAATATTTGTCTCCTTAATTTGTGTCGGATCCTTTGTAGACCACAATGAGGTGAACCATGCTGCCTCAGGTAAATCTTCCTTGTGCTGGGGAAAGTGACTATCCTTCGACAACCTCCACACAACTAACAAAATAGACAATAAAAGGCAATCATAATGAAGTGGCTTTCTTTCTTGTTGGGCTTCTTGGCAGTTCATGAGGAACTCTTGGCAAAGATAATTTTCCCAATTATATTGGACAACCTTCATGAACTATGTTGTAAGTGACACTACCAGTGTTGGAACTTCGTTTGCACAACACTTCCTCATGATATTTCCTGCAAGAATCTAGGAAATGAACTGTACTACCTGGTATTGAATTGAAAGGATGGAGTATCGACACAATTTTTTAACAAGACCATAATCTTTATTCATTTTCTCAGCTAATTATTTCTCCCTGGTTTTCCCTCCAAATTTCTTGGCAGGGGCCGCTCCTTTATGAGGAAACTTCATTATCCTATGGATCAACATGTTGGTTATTGGGATGGGCTTCCCAAGCCACAAACACCCATCATGCACCAGTGCAAGGAGCTAGCACACACAAACCATTTATAGTTGAGCGATGACAGTGCGACACTAAGAGTATGTTCAACAACCCCGTCTACTCAACACTATACACCCACTACATGGGATCCAACTGTGTAACCCCTGTTTCGTCATAATATATATGTCATATATTTATGGGTTACTAAATGAGGTAACTTCTCATGGTCCATGAGGTCCCAGTCCTCCATTTTCAATATTGGAATGCGCACTAACCTAGTACCTTCAAATTTGACCTGCTCAGGCAATAAGGGTGCCAAAATTGTGAATTTCCCAGAATTGGGATCCTTGGTCACCTTGGTTCTTCCCTTTCGCAGAGGGATATACTCATGAAGTCTTGAGATACACTCGATCTCTTCAGCATCTACTTCTTCAACACCTTGGTACTCCTCCTCATCTAAATCCACCACTTGCTCTGGCTGTTTGTCTTTTTTCTCCTTCTACCGCACCTCTAGATTCTTCCTTGGTGAGATTCTCAATGACACCAACTTCTTCTACTTCTCTTTTGTGGCTGGTTTCTTCTCTTTTGCAACTGGTTGTTTCTCTTTTTCAGTGGATTGTTATGGCCTTGGGAACCTCATTGTGGTAGGAACAAGGGTTGAAGCTTCCATACTCAAAATCTTAGGGCTTGGTGCTTCAGACACAACAACTTCAGAACTCACTACTTCGATGAGGTTGGTGGTAGTCATTTGCTATAGAATGGCCTTCTAGTTCCATGCAGGTAAGGCAACAAATGATGGGCTTGCCATGAAATCCTCCTAGAATTGACGACTCATAAAATTTAGACAAAAACTCACCCAAACAAGTCTCAGAATGCAAAGTGTTCTTTGTTGGTCCAACATGCAAGATTTATAAGGAGTTTTGAATTTAAATCCAACTGTTCCCCCAAAATTTTGATAATAAATGCCCATTTGGTGGCATATATTCAAATATTTTCACCATAAATAGTGCCTACCCACTCCTATTAACTAATTTTTGGCCATCAAATCATGAATAGTAACCTCAATGGTTACTTTTGGACCCATCTATGCAACACCAATCTCCATGGCACAACTCATCTAGCGCAACTTCACCCATCACACCCCTGTCAACCATTGGGCAACCTTCTTGCCATGTTCTTCACCTCGTCGGGCATCGTAGTTTATAGTCCCACAATCCCTTACAACTGCATGAATTACTGAGACTATCTTGCTACCATGTGGTCATCACACAGGGGCATGATCCCCTATTTACAACTTCAATCTATTTCCATTCACTTTTCTAGAGAATGGTTCCCCATTCATCTTCGCGAGCTGAACTGCACCACCATCTGTGATCTCCTTAATAACATACGACCCCAACTAGTGCATTTGAAATTTTCTTGGAAAATTTGTGAACTTGCTATCATATAACAAAAACAAATCATCCACCTTGAACAAGCACAACTTAATATGTTGATCATGCCATGCCTTCTCACGTTACCTTTGCACTTGCTGATGAAATCCTACAAGGAAATGGTCTCCTTTGAACTCCATGCTCTACGCAAGCCGTTCCTCCAAGGTCTTTTGGTACACCATCTCAGTCAAGGCAGTAATCCTTAAGTTGGGCACAATATGCTCCATCGACATGACTGCTTCAATTCCATAGACTAACCTGACTAGTGTTTGTCTTGTCAATTTCTTGTAGGTCATCCTATAAGCCCATAACACAACAGGTACATGCATGTTGCAGTCATTTCTCTACACATTTCATACCTTTGTGAATGCATGCTCCAAGATGTTATTAAAATCTTCCACCATGTCATTCGCGTGTTGGTGATAGTGCATGCTCTTCTGATGATATACCTGAAATTATTCCAACATTGCGCTAATTGTTCCATTCAAAAAATAGGTACCCCTATCACTCATCAAAATCTTAGGACACCCAAACCTTGTTAAGACATTCAAATAAAAATTTTGCAGCAGTGGCCATTGTATAATCCCGACCTAGCTGCACTTCTTCCCATCTAGTTAAATACTCTATTGCATTAATGATATACCACGTGCCTATCTTCTTTCCTAGGGGTTGTATCGAGCCTATAAAATCAATGGCCCATTTCTCAAATACCTGCAACAAAACTTGGGGATTTAAAGACAATTCCTCCCTTCGCAGAGGCTACCCCAACACAGGCTTATTGACCAGGTACTTCAGTGCGGAGTGATCAATATACATCTTAAAGTGTCTGCCCAACAAATAATGCCTGAATTTCTACAGTGCATAGACCATTGTTGACCCCCCATGCTATGTAGTGGAGTAATTCTTCTCAGCTTTGGATAAATTTCTACTCTCGTGAAAACTATCGAATGATCAATCTCACCCTCTCCTGCCTATGTTAATACTACTCCTAGCATAATGCAGGAAGCATCAACACGCACATGAAACTCCTTTTTCCAGTCGAGAAACACCAAGATAGGCACTATCACTATTTTCTCCTTCAAGACATCCAAGTTGTGCTGACAGTCTTCATCCTAGAAAAACATTGCATCATTCTTTAAAAATTTCTCCATCGGCGTGGTTATCTAGGCATACACCTTGATAAACTTCTTGTAGTACCCAGTGTGTCCCAATGTTATGTGCAATTGTTTCACATTCCTAGGGGTTCCAAATTCACAATAATGGTGATCTTCACAGGGTCCACCATCAATCCCTGCTTACATACAACGTGGTCAAGCAAAATCCAAAAAGGCACACAAAATATACACTTCTTGAAGTTAAGCGCGATATGATATCTTTGACACGTATCCAGCATGAGGCACAGAATTGCAACATGTCGCTTTACCAACCCAAACACGGTCCCATCATCAAAATTTACTTCTAGTAACTTATGAATAAATTCTTTTAATTCTTTGAATGCCATGATCACTACCTGGGAAAAGATTGCAAGCACATTATTAAATCTGAATGGCATAACTATATATTAGAAGCAACCCCACTCTGTCATGATGGTTGATTTTCTTCGATCCTATGACACAATCTTTATTTGATGATAACCTGAAAATCCATTAGTGAACGAATACGCTTCCTGTCCACCAACATTCTCTAATATTCATCAGTAAACGGTGTCGGAAATGGGTCATGCACACAAGCATCATTCAACTTCCGCAGATCTACAAATATGTAGATTTCACCCTTATATTTCTTTTCTTGGAACACCATTGGGCTTACCCAATAGATCTCTTCTACATGCTCAATAATGCCATCTTCTAGCATCTTATCCCGTTCTAGGTGCACCTTTTCCTTATACTTTGGATTCAATTGATAAGGTTGTTTCTTAATAGGATTCACATTTGGTTTCAATGTAATCTTCATAATGCCTAAATCTCTGACAATCCCTTTCAAATATGAAAAATTTGTGGGGAATAAATCCTGGTACTCATGCAATAGCTCAACTACCTTATCAACCGTACCTTTTTCCCAATAATCTCCAATATTAACGAACTTAGGTTCTTCGGCAGATCCGATTTTTACCTGTCAAGTTTTCAAAGGTTATGATATATCTAGGTTCGCCACCTTCGGTCCTTCGACTGTGCATTGTCCTTCAGTTTCAGGAATGGTAATATTCCACGGATCATCCTCTTCTTCAACAGTCACATTATAACATTCTAGTGCATGGCGCAGCTATGTACTCCAATCTAGCTGGGTCCATTCTACTAGTTCCTTCAACATTCTAAATATAGCTACTTTTATTTCTTACAACACTTCATCAATACTATCAAATCCATCCTTAAAGCTGAAAGTTAATAAAAAATTTTCCCTTAGAACGTCCCATTCAACAGTCCCATGAAAAAGATTTGTTTCCAAATACCAATTCATTGGGATCATATCTAACATATGACATAATATATGCACCCATTCTGGTTGTGGTTATGTTCCCCAGGATTTAGTCCATTTTCCTAAATGATCACGCAGATCATCCTTCCTACTATATTTTTCCATCATTCTAGTATTAGCATACCCAAACCTTAACTTCATCATTTTGCAGTATTCTCTCCATCCAACAAAGCTCTACTTGTGCATACCCCACCAATGGGCAGAAGTAGCACGCAATTCCAATTCAAGTGCCTGGAATCGATGCTCTTCTGGTACTTCTCTTTCAAATTCATCTAAAAACAATTCCACATTAGTCAACCCATCATAGTTTAGAAGGTTTCTTACCTCAGTCGAAACACACCTTAGTGACCTGGTAATCATGTTGTAACAGAGTGTAGATACTTCATGCAACCTATTCTACCAGTTTTCAAGCTCTTGATTTGAATCTAAAGCATAGGAGCTATCTGTGTCCCACACAATTCATCCATCTACTATAGGATTGATCCAATCCTCATCTTGCGCTATTATCTTGTATATCTAATTGAGATCATCATCACTTTCTACATAATCACGCATAGATTTAGTGTAACGCATTCCTTCTGCAGGGTCTAATGGAACTACAACCTTGAGGAACTTCTTCTCAAATGACATCTTCCACTTCTTAAAGTTGATTACTCCATGCATATCAATAGCCCAGTCAATTCCTAGCAGCACGGGGTATGGGTTACTGTCATCTGCTATCTCAATGACGTTAGAGTCAGCCAATGCACCCACACACTCAATGTCCACCATTACCCCATATAAGCACCCCTTGGAATAATCTTCTTCTAATTTTCCATGTGCAACTGAATAGGAGACCACTATAGTGTAAGTCTCCCTATCCTCTCCCATGTTTTCCTAGGAAAGACATTCGCATCAGAACCTAAAGCCAAGATCACTTGGTCCATTTCGTATTCACCTATCTACGCAGTTAGCCTCATTTCATGCCATGTTTGTGCCTTATGCTTACCAATATTTCTTACTGTGCACTACTCTGTATGAGTCTTTTCCTTACTGGTGCACTTGTCTATTAAGTCTTGCAATACATCGATGACTTTCTGATCATGCATAAGATTTATATAAGTCTTCAGAAAAGTAGCTAGTATGGAAGGATCTACCTCTTTTGTTGCATTAGTCTCGAGTATTTTCTCCTGATTTCTTGTGGTGGAGGCTGTTATCACCCAGGTTGTCCTCTTTGACTCCTAAGAGGATACGGCCGGGGTAACCACTAACCAGTCTTTGGGCTACAGCTCCTAGCCTAGCTGCAGTCAGAGAGGGCTCTCTCTATAAGTTTTTGTCACTGCTTTCAGTGGAGGTTTTAGGCTAGTTATGGAGTGAATGTTCTGTTTGTTTTTCGTGTTTGGTTGGGAGGATGTTTCTGTTTTCCTGAAAGTATATCAGCAGGTAAGATTAATCCATTGGGCAATGGGGTCTAGGACTGTTTCCTCTTGAAATCTTGACTTGGTGAGGGGGAAAGCTACAGGGCCTGTGTGCATTTCATAAAACAAACTGTGAATAATGAAAGTGAGGTGAAAACAAACGGCAAAGAGCAGTTAAGATTTCTTTGCTAAACTGTATATTGTGAAAGAAGGCTTGTTATCTAGGAGCAATTACTTGAATTCCTAAAACAACAATACACAGTGAACAATACACAGTGATGACATGGTTTTTAAAGGTAGCAGTTAAGAATTACGCTTTAAACACATTATCAGAAGAAAACATATGAGATAGTTTAGATTGAGCCCAGGGTAGTCAATGACCGAGTCCTGAGGCTATTCTTTTTCCTTACTATCTAGCTTTACAAGTGTATAAAGACATGAGATACATATAGAATAACAGGAAACACAGGCGAAATTAAGAGTCATGAAGAAAACTTATTTGAACCATGTAATGCACAGGAATCTTGCCACTTTGAGCCACACACCATCAGGAAATCAAGAGACACATATCCTTGAAGAAATCCCACTGTCTTTTGTATTAAGCACCTGAAAATTTACAATATCAGAGTAACAGAGAGGATATCGAAAGATTTCTTACATCCGGAGTCCAACCCCTCTAAAAAAACGCGAGCGTCAATATATAGAGTTTACATACAAAAATATCTCAGGAATGAAGTCATCTGAGAGGAAAATATCTCTTACACTTGTACAGAGAAAGTAGCTGAGAAGTTATTACAAGTATAAATGATAGTAAAGGCCTTTAACTGCTGTCAGGATAGCTTTTTGACCTTTGAGTATTGCGGAGTTTAACTGCGCGGCTTTTTCATAAATGAAGCATTGAAGTGCTTTGTTACTTGTGATTTTCTGTATCTTTCTTGCCCCTGCCACCTGTACCTACTGATGCTGCTGTTGATGCCGAGTACCTGTGCTGAGTTGGCTCAGCGCTTTTATGCTTGCTGACATGGCTTTGTTCACCTGTAGATGCAATGTGGACTGTACTGCTGCAGAAAAGTTTTGCTTGCTCAGCCTTGGTTCAAAAGTAGTTGTATCAGGTCCTGCCAAGTATTTGGAGGAGGAAGCTGGTGCCTCAAAATTGACCCTATGGTCTCATCTGCTTCTGTGTATTTATAGAAATCGGGAGGCTTATCAAATAAATGTGCTACCTCATTTTTAATAAAAAACAAATTATCTAATTTATTAAAAAGAGCTTGTCCTGTTAATGGGCCTGCTGTAGATGACCCAGGAGCCTCAGCAATCTGCATGGCTGAAAAAGTACTTATTCTTTTGATATACTTCTCATAAGAGAGAAGTTTTCCTGATTCTTCTAAACTGGGAAGCCCTTTGTCCTGCAGGGCTGTGAACCTATTCTGGAACTTGTGTATATCTGCCTGCATATCATGGACCTTCCTGTCCAGGGTCTGAATTAGGTTTCTCATGGTTGTAGTTCTTTTGATTAAGGAAATGGTTTCAGTTCTATTAGAAATTCCCATTCTTATTAGCTGAGAACCAGTCCTATAGTTAAGGACCTCAATCATCTTGGGGGCAAGGTCGGCCATGCCTCCTAGAGCATCTCTTGCTCTGTACAGTTCTTTCTTTGCCTTGCCAATTAGTCCTATCTGCTCATATATAGCTTCGATGTACTCCCATTGGTTAGTGATTGCTTGTCCAATGGCAGTCCATATCACTTGCTTGACTTCTGCTGTTATCTTCTCAAAATTGCGCTGTTTTTCCAGCTCTGCAATTGTCTTTTTTAGGGCTTTTACTTCCCTCTCCCTCTCAGCCACGTTCTGCTTAGACTTATCATATTTTTCCTCTATTTTTGCTAAGCTTTCCTTGGCCTTATTTAGCTCTGTCATTTGAGCTTCCAGCTCTTGAAGTTCCTGCCTTAATTTCTGCATATCCAGGCTCTCGGCCTGCTCTGTTGGTGGTGTTGTAGTGGCTGGCTCTGTTGTCGCTGCTTCTGTTGTGGTTGGAGCTGTTTCTGCTAGAGTTGTTTTTGCTGCCTGCTGTGGAGGGATGTCCTCTTTAGGGGTCTCTTCAAGGTTTATTTTCTCTGTGGGCGGTTTAGAAGATTGCCCTTGTTCTCCCCTCTGTATAGCTGCTTCTAGGGTATTCTCTGTATCCTGCAGCTTTTGCTGGGTGTCCACCAGTTCCTTATACAAGTTCATAAGCAGTGCAGTGATATCC